>JAUTDX010005854.1:0-35237 GCA_030844895.1 Ambrosia x helenae
ACCTAGCACACAATGGAACGGGAGACAGCAAAATCGTGACCCTCATCGCCAGCTAGCTGCTGTAAGCCACGACGAACAATTTTTTTTAAGAATTACAATTTGAGCCCAAAATTGATCTTGTAACCCACTGTTATAAATATCATCACAAAACTGTATTGTTACAATATCAATCCATTAGCAAACGTCCCTAAGCTTCTTCCTCTTGACTATTCACCACTGGTGTCACCAAATTCTGCTATAAAAAAAGTGACCACAGTTCATTAATCATAGATATATATATGGAAAACAATGCTGGATTTTCAACAAACTAATGCAATATACTCACAGTTGCTCTGAGTGCCATTGAAGTATGATGATGCTATCTGACATAAACCACCACAGTCTAAAAAACTACCGATTTTAGGCGCAAATTAAAAATAAACGTTTCCTTCGCTGCAAATGGTAGTTCAGTAACCCGAATAGGACAAATCCAAGGCTAATCACCAAACTTCCGCTGTACAATTGCTTCTAGCGATCAAAGCGAAGCACAACAATCTGCAAATGTTAACACAACTTCCGCTAATCAGCATAAAATACACAATTTGAATATGAACCGGACATTAGGTGTTTCAGTAAAGACCAAAAAAACGCAACCAATTAACATCTGTTTCAGCCGTAAGCGCAAACCATTTCCATGTGTGCTTTGCTACACAATAGCCTGTTATAACGTAAACAAAAATATCAACATGAAATCTCGTTTGCCTGTGATTCAAAGCTAACTTACAGTTATGAAGGCCGAAGAAAATGTCGTTGACTGCAACAAAGCAAATCACCTAACTTTGGACAGCAAGCAAGTTTTTGCAGCAGGAGGAAACAAAGCATATGAACCCGAAAAGAAATGCGTAAAATTAAAAAAATATGAGGCTCGGATAATCCGAAAAGGCTACACGCTAATTGGTTAGCGTGTGAATCTGTGGCCTGCACCGCCAAGACACGGAATATCTCACGGATAACTCCGCCATAAGTGCATGCCAAGTGAATAACACACGAAACCAAAAGCGTGCGTACCTATCATAGGCGGCAAAGCAACAGTCACGATGCTCAAACCAATCTATAGCCAAAGATTTCATCATAGCTGCACGACAAACATAACCAATCGCAAGACAATCTATTTGCCTAAAATAGTGAAAACAATGAGTGAATATATTCAATGATATGGCTCAAATTAATGGACAAACAATCAAGAACACGTATCTGTTGGATACACAACAATCCATAAAGCACATTACCATGGGATAAGTTTTTGACCCATTAACTTATTCCATCCCTGAAGCTCAATCCCAAAGAAAACCTTTGAACATGAGGAATATTATGGTCAATCTCATGTGCACGATGACCAAGATATGATGATTACAATAAAAATATCCTATGAATATAAGATTAAATAATTGGACTGTCATAGCTTACCCTCGTTACAACTGTATGTACACAACAACAAAACACAGATCTTAGAGGTGTATATGGTTGTACAACATTTGTCATAGGCGACAATAGCAAACCACTCATTTTAGTCAAATTCGGAGGGCAACCCATACCATATGGTCACGCAACAAAGCAAATAAACACGAAATTAATGAGGCAAATATAACCCGAAACAGCAGCAAATGGCTCAGAGTTCGGAAATAAAAACCTGGCTGCAAGGTGTGGTTGCGGGTCTAACCTACCATCCAACACACTCGCCACGCCATCTTCACTGATTCTCTGTAGAAGCCTGTGACTCATCACAGCCATTTGCAAACCGTAACTGTTGCCCAAAGTCATTTAAAGGGAAACCCTATCAGCGAGACAGTACACAAATCGAAGTTCAATGCCGCATACGGATGCAAATGATTAAGCGACGCCCCTGTCAACCACCGAACAACCAGAAGGATGGGTAAGCCGGTGACATAAGCGATTAAGTTTAAAACCCCAAAAGCAAGGGGTAATACGAACGCAAATAAGCAAGAGTCTCCACCATCCACTACCGATCTAGCGATAGGAGGGCGAAGGCGGCGTCAATTAATCGACCCCACCATCCACCAACAACCGACCGGAAACAGGGCAAGCGGCGACATAGCCGGCTCCCTCCGTTTACCACCTCCTCTTTGTAAACCAAAAGGCACCGGAAACCGGAATACCCAGACCGCTGCCACCATAAAGGGCAGACTTAAACCAACCGGCAATCACCTAGGCAGCCGAATCACAGGCAACGGTTAGGCCGCATATGCAGCGAACCCTAGCCCCAGTTGGCAAAGCTTTGGACGACGTTTCCGTTGAAGGTTAAGGTGAAGATCCAGAAAGGAGGATGCATCAGAGGTTGTACAGACGCATTGCGCGCTTATAGTGAGCGAAACAATAACCTTTACTCACAGCCGACGTTGCAATTTGTTTATATATATATTTTGTTCATCTCAAATATGTGAGGTACAGGTTGAATAGGTACAGGTTTTCAAGAATCTTGATTGAGACAGCACATAAACTCGGATAACATTACTGCAAGTTTTTGTACATATGCTTAATGATTTTCTACTTTATGCAAGTTGTCGTTATCACTACGTTGGTGGTTTGTTTTGTAGTCGGGGATCTGTTTGGATGCAGCGTCTCGGGTGTTGTTTGCCTACATCTCACTTTTTCCAGACCCTATCAATAAAAATATACCACTTGTTAATTTACTGGTACCTATTAATAGTATTATCCACCATTATTCTCAATTTCATTGCACAATCACTAAACGTTTGAAAACCTTGTCGCATTTTGATTAATTGATTTTATGGGGTTTGGTGTCTTTAGGTGCGTAGATGGTTTTTTTGATTTTGTTCAACCGAAGGTCTACCGACCAAAAGTTGATGGTACGTTATGTTTGTTATAATTGGGCTTTCATTTCTATATGTGAGTAGAAAGAAAATGTTTTGTTCTCTCTTGTATATATATGAGTGAATATCCCTAGTTTAAAATGGAGTTGTGAGTAAAGAAGATGAAAACATAGTGTTCATTGAACACGGTTTTTCTGCATTCACTTTGTCAAGAGCTAAGGCTGCAGCTTTACCGAAGGCTAACCCTAAATCAGATGCAGGACCTTTCAAGCCAAAGGAATCAGATGCAGGACCTTCAAGCCCTAAGGCAAAGAAGAAGTCGAAGCCAAAGAAACCAAAACAGGTTTGGAGTCAAAAATCACCAACCAAAAATGGGGAAGCATCAACTTCAGATACAGGACCATCGGAATCAACACCAACTCCAAATGGCAAGTGAGTTGATTTTCCGACTTTGGATGTAAACGGAAGACCTAAGGACCGTGAAGGCTTGGGTCCCCCATAACCACTAAACCTTAACTGTTGGTGCAGGGAGTTCCACAGGGCCTTATCAGCTGCCTATGGATTGTTGATAGTGGAGCTTCTGGGCACATGACGGTGTGACTTATCCTTGCTCTTTAACATCAA
The DNA here is from genome assembly GCA_030844895.1 of Ambrosia x helenae. NCBI lineage: Eukaryota > Viridiplantae > Streptophyta > Magnoliopsida > Asterales > Asteraceae > Ambrosia > Ambrosia x helenae. Next base: position 3,456 of record JAUTDX010005854.1, read on the forward strand.
GAATATCTACGGGGGATATGTTACTTTTGCTGGTAATAAAGGGGGTTACATCACAAAGGAAGGTAGCAGGAGTAATGCAATTGTAAGCTTTGAGAAGATAAGATTTGTGAAGCAAATAAACCACAACTTGCTGAGTGTCTCGCTAATCTGTGACAAGAAGTACACAGTGCTCTTTGATGACAATGCATGCTTAATTCTGAAACCGGGGTTTAAGATTCAAAAGAGTGGGTTATGATCTCAGCTCCAAGGGTCAACAACTTGTATGTTATGGATATGAGTCAAGCTATTACAGATCAGGGGCATGTCACTTGTTTTCTGTCAAAGGCGACAGAGAAGGAGTCTATCATGTGGCACAGACGGATGAGGTATATTCCCTTGAGGAAGATGAATCACTTGGTTCGGGAATCAGCTTGTGGAAGGTGTCTCAGTTACAAATTTTCATCTCAATGACGTCTGTGTGTCATGCAAGAAAGCAAAGCAGAAGAAGTCGCATCAAACCCAACTCAGTCAGTGTTCCTCTCGAATGATTGTACATGGATCTGTTCGGCACTGTCAATCAGAAAAGCAAGATTGGAGATTTATACTATCTAGTTGTCACCGATGATTATTCCAGATTATCTTCGATAGTGTGTATGTAGCACAAGAGTGAGACCTTTGAATACTTGAAGAATCTATTTGTCAAACTTGAAAACATCTATCAGCTAAAGATCCGTCGGATTCGCTAGCAACAATGGCACAGAATTCAAGAATCATGCTATGGAGGCGTTATGTGCAAAAAAGGGAATTCATCATGAGTTTACAGCTCCATACACTCCACAGCAAACGGGGTTGCAGAAAGAAAGAATCGGACTCTTATAGAAGTAGCCAGAACTATGCTCGCAAAACTATGCCTACATCTCACTTTTTCCGACCCTATCAATAAAAATATACCCACTTGTTAATTTACGGTACCTATTAATAGTAATATCCACCATTAATCTCAATTTCCTTGCACAATCACTAAACATTTGAAAACCCTGTCGCGTTTTGATTAATTGATTTATGGGGTTTGGTGTCTTTAGGTGCGTAGATGGTTTTTCGATTTTGTTCAAACCGAAGGCCTACCGACCGAAAGTTGATGGTACGTTATGTTTGTTATATTGGTAGAAATGTGAGCAGAAAGAAAATGTTTTTTGTTCTCTACATATATGTGAGTGAATATCCCATATTTTAAGATGGAGTTATGAGTAGAGGAAAACATAGTGTTCATTGAACAAACAATTTTTTTACATTTAGTGGTTTGCACTTTGTACCGAATTGTGTCCCCAACTTTTGCAAAAGTACATGGATTGTCTATGGGGTGGGCTAAAAGAATGTGAGTATACTTTCCTTTTTTTGTGTTTCACACTATTGAGGTGATTTATGTACACTTATTTACTCAATCACTTAACTATGCTTAAACACAATACTCACAAATGTAATTCATATATGTGCCTTACGTGTTTGCCTTATGTTTGTTCGTGTGTACTTATGGCCTTGTCGAAATCATTAACTCATGTTGAGCCGAACATAACAATGAATAATAGTATGATATATATCCATTGTTTGATTTACCCTTTTGAGGGGAAGCCCTTGGTTATTGTTATGTGATTCTTGACACTTAAATTTTTTATTCTTGATTCTTATAGGTTTGATTTTGAACATTCGTACAACTTAGTTACATAATAGCAAATAGTATAGCACATGGATTGCAAACATTTTAGAATCTATTATATATGTATATAAACAGGGTATGCTCACCAATACAATTCGTTGTATTGACAAATACTATTTTCGTACATGTTACAGGTTGATTCTTGAGACGTATTCTTTAAGCCTTTGGATTTATATTTAGATTTTGGAAACCATTGTATGTAATTTTATACTTACAAAAATTTGGCCTTAGTATTTGATCCATATAATAAATTATTTGATTCAATATATCATAAACAGAGAAGATTCAAGGTGTGTTCTTGATCTAAACTTATTTAATCAATTTTCATTCGTTTTTCTCAAACCCAAGGGTCCAGATCTGGTTCAAACATGTTTTCATGGATAAAAACCTTTCTAACATCATTACTAAACAAAACCCTTTCATTAATAATGAGTTTTTATGCAAAAATACATGTGTTAATGATGTTAAATGATGTGTTGTGAACTTTTATGCATTGTTTGATGTTTGAATGATGTATAGATGATATTATGATGATTTATAACTGTTCTAGATGATGGTTTAGGATTATTATAGGTTACAATTGATTATTGTTGATGTTTTTCCCATTTTGGGGGGTTTTGTGTTACATCTAGGGTTTGTTAATGACAGTATTGTTGATGAAATGATTTGGGGTTCTCATATACATGATAATATGAGCATAATGATCTATTTATGAGTAGATTTGAAGTTTCCATTTTGGGTAAAGTTTGCATGAATCGATGTGACATTTTCATAATTTGCCATTTTGGGAAAGTTGTAAAATGGACTGACTTCGAGGTAAAATTGGTAGGGTTTTGTGGGGATAGGTTAATGATAGTTGACCGCTGTGATTTATGGTGTTTAGTGAAGTTTCCGGACTGTTTAGATGCGATTTGGTGCGTTTGTGACATTGTAACAGCTTTGAGGTCAAGCCAGAACTTCATACGACCATCGTGGGGTTGAATGAAGATCCCTGGGGGTCGAACCAACTTCATACAGGTTGAACCAGACTGTTTTTTAGGTTAAATGAACACTGTTTAGGTCGAATTAACATGTGTTAGGGTTGAATAAACATGTGTTAGGTCGGATGAACTTGTGTTTAGGTCGAATGAACATTATGAGGGTCGAACCAAGGGATCATGGGTCGAAGCAGAAACCCTATGAGTCGAACCAAACCCTGAAATCCTTTGATTCGACCTTACAACTTCGTATATGCGATTTTTGATGCAAACTAAGTGTTTTAAGCTTGAAATTTGTGTGTTAACTGTGTATACTTAATTAATTGATGTAATGGGGTCACCAACGGGATGTCGGGTCTGTCTGGTGTTTCAGGTCAACAGTCAAACACGTTTACAAACATACTTAGTCACGATCCGGACAATCGGGGACTAGATAACCTTAGGGTTATTAGTCAAAACACTTATACAAACTTTTATGATAGATCTCCGGTGTTTGGAACTATCATGCCGTGTCGGTAATTCTTTTAAGAAGATGCAACCTAAGGTGAGTGTCACAGCCCTATTCTTTTACTGTTTTCATATCTGGGGGAGAAACATGCGGTACAAACTTACGAACATTTAGACCAACATATTACATTATACTTAGTGACATTTTTCATCGGTAAAGTCCTCCTAACATTTAGTGAACCATTAATATGTGGATACATAGCGGGGAAAGTGTGAATAGATATATTGGGCCCGGCAAGCCCCACTCGGGCCGACTGGAGGTCGGTGGCGGATGCATATCTGTCCTATTAACTTACGACACCGGAAGATGACCGGTGGCGGGTATTCAGGCATTCTAACGTTCAGCAGTGGTTCACGACACTATAGTATCATGTAACGATGTCTAGCTAGCATCAGGTATAGATGTAAGGATTGTTGGGTCTGGTTTTACCAACGTTACAAAATTTTACAAACTTATCCTTGTGACTCACCGGCACTTTATGTGTTGACTAACATTGCATGTTTTCTCAGGTCGCTAAGGTAGCAGGGAGTTTTAGGCGCACTGGAGTTGCACTGCGTCTTGTCGTTTCATGCATAATGTAAACCGTGTTTGGTTTAACTACTTACTTTTAAACTTTGGTTTGTAAACTTATTTTCTTCCGCTGTTGGGTTTTTGGTTTCATGTAGACTTTTTTAAACTGCGTGGTTGGCTTTATTACGTTATCTTTATCATATAGTTGTCGTTTATTGTGACCGTTGACTTAGATCCTGGTATGTGACGTGTCTCGCGGTAAAAACCCCGCAAGAGGAATTTGAGGGTTTGACACAAGACCACCATGATTTTTTATCCATAGTAACACGCTCCCAACTAACCCAATGAATTTTTGTTATCATACCGAACTCCCGGACCAAAGGAAACGTCGCATAATTTTTTCCAACGTATTTATAACACCCATTGGGGCTTTATACAAGGAAAAATAATACGTCGGAAAGCTAGGCAAACCGATTTTATGAGTGTAACTCTACCACCACCAATGGATAATGTTTTTGCTTTCCAACCCGCAAGACGAGTTTCGAATACCTCTATAATCTTTCTCCAATTTACAACACGTTGCATGTTTGCCCCCACCTTTATACCTAAGTAATCAAACAGGACGGTTCCACTATTACATCCCACCGTCAATGTAGTATCTTCCACTTCTTCAATACTTTGTCCTACTCCGAAAAAATTAGATTTGGATAAATTGATTCTTAAACCCGAGCATACATAAAAGTATCTTAGAATCCTTGCTAGAGTTTTCACATTGCATTCATCACCTTTCCCCAAGATCATTGCGTCATCCGCATATAACAAGTGAGATAAACACCGCCCTTCACCAATAACCTTAATTCCTTTAAAAATATCAAAGAAACCGCCTTATCCATCATACAAGACAAAGCCTCCATAACACTAAAAACAAAAAACGGGGATAAAGGATCACCTTGTCTAAGGTCCTTTTGAGCATTAAACTCAAAAGTAGGAGACCCATTAACCAAAATTGCCGCTCTGGCAGATTCTAAAATACCACGAACCACATATTTCATCTCTCCGGGAATCCCATCTGAGCCAACATGGATAACAAAAAATTCCAATGAACGTTGTCATAAGCTTTTGCAAAGTCAATTTTAAAAATGAAAGCCTTCTCCTTTAGAAACGCCCATCTAAAACATACCTATCCTTTGGAACGCCGATTGTGTATCAGAAATCACAAATGGTAGAGCTTTCTTGATTCTTTCCGCCAAAAACTTTGAAATCACCTTACTTTTGATACCAATAAGCGTTATAGGACGGTAATCCTTCAGAAGTACAAAATTATCAATCTTAGGGATCAATGTTATAAAAGCCGAAGCACACCCATTACTAATGCGCCCTGTAAGAAAGAAATTATTCAGCAACTTACAAAAGTCTTCCTCCAATAGATCCCAAAACTTCTTCACAAAATTAAAGTTAAAGCCACTTGGACCTGGTGCCTTATCTCCCTCACAATCATAAACCGTAGCTTTAATATCTTCTTTGGTGAATTGTCTAATCAAGTTTTCACTCACCCTTTCTGGAATTTTTTTAACATTGTCACAAATTAATACCGGCCAACAAGGGCATAGCTCTTAAATTGGTCCCTAAAATGCGAAAATATCTCCTTCTTTACCAGCGCCAGTTTAGTAACCCATTTATCCCCAACCATAAGGTTCGGAATCGAGTTCCTAGCCTTTCTACCATTAATAAAGGCATGATAAAAAGTTGTGTTATCATCCCCGTACATAGCCCATTTAACTCTGGACTTCTGTCTGAGATCATTTAACTTTGCTTCTTCCAACAACGTCAATTCTTTCTTGCTTTATTCCCAAATCCACCATTCTTCTTCTTCTAACTCCCTTCGTTCCATTTCCAACTCTAGATTTTGTAAATCATTTTTCAAGGCAACCCACCTAACATCTTCCCACATTCTTCCATTCGTTCCTCCACTCTCTTAGCTTGTCCCGGAGACTCGACAGCTTCGTCTTCAAAATAATATCAGGAGGACCATTTGTAAGACCCTAACCCGTAAACACGCGATTAATATTAAAACTTACGAGCTTTGGCCTCAATGAATAACACTCCCGATTTAGAACTTTGATATTTATGAAATCCAACCCCTTTTGAATTCTACATTATAGGTCCCAGAAATTTTATAATAAGATTTACTAAAAACATGTATTAAATCTTGCGTTTAAATTGGAAATTTCAAATGTGGAAGCTAGTTGAGCGTTCGGGTGTGTTCGGTTCCTCTCGCGACTTGATCTTTGCTCCGGAAGTTCCGCCACGTGAATACCTAGCACCATTACACAAAGAATGGTTAGTGGATTTTCAATAATACCTTTAGACTAGCATGATTGTCGTTACACGTTGATACGGAATAAACTAGGCCGAACGGCCCCATTTCAAGAGAGTAAACTACTACACTTTTCTGCGCAGCTGCTTTTCGGGTCAATTGTATATTTGGTTTTACCTTTACTCATTTTAAACCAACGATGTGTTTTTGTTTCATAAAACTTTATGTGATCATATTCATTGACGTGACCACTACACGACTTTGGTATTCCTTACGTTTTAAACATTAAACAGGATGATTTCCTCATTCCTGGTTTTCGTGTTTAGATTTGCCTTTGTGCATTGGTTCTTCACTATTGTGAATAATGCACAATTCCAACTTAGTTTCACTTGGGAATTTGTACTCTGAATGTGAATTCCCGTCCAGTTTCCCAAGTCTTATGTTGCTGTATGCAACTATCATTCATCGAGTGAAAGTTGCACACTAATAAGCATGACATGGTTTCGAGCGTGTACCTGATTGATACTTGCTCCTGTGTTCCCTTTCGTTACCGATCCATTAGCTCGAGTAGTTACTTGACTTGGTCCTTAGCGAGCATGTTTTCGGCGTGCTCCCGAACCCTCCACCACTTCGTTGGGTGAATCATTTGATCCCATCTTGATCGAATTAAGATGTTTCTCATACCTATCACATTTACAATTCTAATTGATTAGTAACACGACATGTCGGTATTTGTATGCATCATTATAGTAATATTTATTCTTGTTACGCAAGAATTTCGGTGCCCGAATAAATCCATGGCTAGGTCCCATACCACCTAACCTTTTCTTTACAAAACTTTTGAGATAGCGTGCATCTACACGATATCACCATTGCTTACTTATAACAATCTTCGATCAAACCCGGATTGTTATTACTGATATTACTTACCGGATTCCTCGATCAAGCCCCGAACCGAACACCCCTCAACACTTTGAGCGCACAGTTTGAGTCCAAGTATCCTTCCTGACACTCGGATCCCTCAAACCAATGGCTCTGATACCACTTGTAAGACCTTAACTCGTAAACACGCGATTAATATTAAAACTTACGAGCTTTGGCCTTAATGAATAACACTCCCGATTTAGAACTTTGATATTTATGAAATCCAACCCCTTTTGAATTCTACAGTATAGGTCCCAAGAAATTTTATAATAAGATTTACTAAAAACATGTATTAAATCTTGCGTTTAAATTGGGAATTTCAAATGTGGAAGCTAGTTGAGCGTTCGGTTGTGTTTGGTTCTTCTCGCGACTTGATCTTTGCTCCGGAAGTTCCGCCACGTGAATACCTAGCACCATTACACAAAGAATGGTTATTGGATTTTCAATAATACATTTAGACTAGCATGATTGTCGTTACACGTTGACACGGAATAAACTAGGCCGAACGGCCCCATTTCAAGAGAGTAAACTACTACACTTTTCTGCGCAGCAGCTGTTCGGGTCAATTTTTACCCTTCTAAAACCCATAATTTGACTTCGACTTTCACATAAGAAATGTGCTACGTTCAAAGAGCTTTCCAGGCATATAAAGAACGCCTCCTAACGATTTTTCTATGATTTTATATGAACATTTGAAGATCAGGTCAGAAACATATTATGTGCAGCGATTTCTTTTTCAGCTGCTGTAATTGAGCATTTTAACCCATTTAAAGTCCGAATTAGTTGAACATGTTCAAAGGTGGATTGTGCTTCGTTCAAAGACCTTTCCAGGCGTATAAAGAACACCTCCTAACGATTTTTCTGTGATTTTATATGAATATTTGAAGTTCAGGTCAGAAACTATTATGTGCAGCGATTTTTACGCTGCTGCCGCTGCTGATTCGCAGCCGTACTGCAGCTGAACGCTGCTGCTGCTGATCTGCAGCCGGATGCTGCTGTTCTGCGGCCATTCTGCAGCTGTGTGCTGCCACTTACTGCTGTACTGCAGCTGTCGCTGCTGCTGTTTCTTTTGTTCCACCCAGCCGTAGCATACGGGTGGGAACCGTAAGTTACGGTTAAAGGGGCTGCTGCAAATTGGCCTGATGGGAGTAATTTCTCAGCTGCAAACACATTTAAACATCACATAATTCCCATAGATATTAAGGTTCGAAATATAGGGGCTAGTCTCGAACCTAAAACAACCATAATATCTTTCTTAGTGGCGATTAATACTCCTAGATATGTCGAGAACTTCGACCATAAGACTCACATGGAGCTCGACCCGTTAGACCTTTGTTCAACTAAGCATAATAATATCAAGAATTATACGGCCCTTGGCGAAAAGCCTAAGCCACGGGACTTGATTTATCCTTGTATGAGCCAACTTACTAGATTAAATTCTACCGTCCATTGACGACTAACCTCCACGTATTGTACGTTCCCTTCCCTAATCAATCATTATTTCGGGGAAATATACAACTTATGTGATGAAGCACTCAAATGATCAACAAAGCTTTAAAATTCTAACTCGGGAAAAAGAACAATTAACCATTCGAGATTAATAATTCGCCTACAAGCTTGATACCGAATTTTACATAAAGTTATGGTGATTTAGTCGTAGAACGACTTACCTGGCAGATTCCTAACCTTCAAATAAGGTTGTTTTCCATTGAGCCACATTCAAAGTTGAGCTTTCTATTGAAAGCTCTCACCGTGTCGTTCAAGTACATATACCTATGTCTAAAGCATACAACTTTGATATGTAAACAAGATTAAATCCCTCGAGTGACTTACCACATAGCTTTATTTATTGACCCAATTGATGATTTCCATCCAATGATCAACACTCTTGATTCGTTTAATTACCATAAATCTTGTTTTGACATGGATTCGCATAAACCGTCCGTTTAATAGGTTTCACCCCCCTCGGGTCCTACCTTTATCCCTTATCAAGGTTTAGATCATTACATCAATACAAAAGTTATATTTGTGATCTAGTGAATGTAAGTATTACTTACCTCGCCTCCATTCTTGTTTCCATAAGTATTGAGCTTGCATCCGTTTGACCCGTTTGCATCCCGAGTTCTTGTACCTTGGTATATGTAGGACCTTAGATGACCCATATTTGGCTTCATGCATTTAAATTCTCCACAAATGCTCTTGATTTGAACATGCTTATGGAGTTAGGGTTTTGGGGAAGAATCCCCTTTTTGTTCTCTGTATTCGACACACACACACACACATGTGTCTTCACACTAATATTATTACTTAAGACATTTGTTTTGGATAATGACAACTATAGTCCCTCAAGTTTTTCCATTGTAATTTTCGTATAAAAACTAACTCATAAGCTAGTTTCAAACACCTTTTGTTCATTTATAAACATAATATTATTAACTAGGTTATGTCCATATTAGAATATAACCCATATTCTTATCCTCTAAGTCTCGTGTTAATATTTTGCTAATCACGCCTAATGGCGTAGTTAGGCGAACTAATGGTTTTGGGGTGTTACAAGTCTACCCCCCTTAGAGAGGTTTCGTCCTCGAAACCTTTCTTGTGTTGTTGCTTTGGTCACACCAAAGAACCTTAGTGTCTCTAATCAATTTTTTTTGAGCACCGCTCAATCCCTTGACATTCTATAGTCTAACGAGTTGTACTATATACTTATTGCTTCTATCCCTTTACTCGGCTTTCTAGCTTTTATTATATGGAAGCCTTAGCTTTCATAATATGACTTGAGTTTTTATATATATATATATATATATATATATATATATATATATATATATATATTTGGGTTTGCTAGTATGTTATAACATACTTTGCTTTTACACTAACGTTTTCCATTCTTTGGCCAATCCTATCTTAAGATTTCACCGCTTATTAGGTTTCCCTTACCCTCCGTGGTTATTGTGGGAATCGTTACTGGTTTCTCACATTTTACCTAGCCGGTTTGCTGGACTACATGTTTCAAGTATCGCATTCTAAAGTATGATCCATTATGGTTCACCTCTTTTTTTTTAACCTCACGCCAGTGAGTTATCCGGTTTACTATGCTCGGGCTCACCGTAACATATCTAATTTGTGTCTGACAATTTGAACTTGGGTTCCCCCCCCCCCCCCCCAAATTCCCGTTTTGCTAACTCGTTTGGTGGTCATTGCCCCCAACCGACCCGTTTAAAGACTTTTGAGTTTCATATTTCAAATCGTTTATATATTTAGAACGCTTAGTTTCTAAAAGTCATTTTTATGATTACCGATCTCACTATAAATTGGGGTTGGTTTCATAAAACACGGTGTAGATTGGTCATTACTACGTATTTGTATCGACTAATATCATGTTATCACGGTTTGCATCAGATTGTAATAACTATACAATCCAATCGTTATTATGATTTGTATTAGATCGTACCAACAATACAATCTAATGTTATTGCGCTTTACACTTTTTCATCCTTAACCCGAGGGTTGAATGATTTACTAATCTATCACGGCCCCAATCCGCTGTTTTAGGTCATCAATCCGAAGATTCATGACTTACCCGAATGTGATTATGACTCAACCCTTGATTAAGGTTCAAGTCTCTCTTTACGAATTTAACCTTCTATAAAAGTCCGGGTTTAATTATGACTTAACCTTTGATTAAGGTCCAAGTCTGTTTTCAAGCTAAATCTGTTTATGACTCAACCTTGATTAAGGTTGAAGTTAATTTCCGAACTGAATCTATTTATGACTAAACCTTGATTAAGGTTCAAGTCAATCTTTGTATCAACCCAGGATAACTTGTATCGTATATTGCCCGTTTTGCTAGCCCAACGTATAAGTTGGTGCCTCGCTCAAGGTCTTGCATGGTTCGCATCCCCGCCGTGTTAGACAGTGGACTACGTCCAAACGCTCCAGTTTGTTTTCCTCTTTGCTAGCCCAGCGTATTCTAGCTGGTGCCTCGCTCAAGGTCTTGCATGGGTCGCATCCCTGCCGTGTTAGACAGTGGACTACGTCCAAAATCCCCCGGCACCTCACACTTACTAAGCCTTTGTTACATAGGTTGTATATGTATTAATCATAAGAAACCCATGGTATCATATGTTTAACACTTACCTGGCCAGGGTAAGTAATTCACACATGGTACACACGGACTTATTATAATTAAGGCATCACACCCTATGCAAGCAAATTTTTAGCTCATGCTTGTGCCCCCTATTTTATTTGGTAAAACCTTTTTATTGATATTTATTGTATATTAGGTTTTACCTTTACTCATTTCAAACCAACGATGTGTTTTTGTTTCATAAAACTTTATGTGATCATATTCATTGACGTGACCACTACACGACTTTGGTATTCCTTACGTTTTAAACATTAAACAGGATGATTTCCTCATTCTGGTTTTCGTGTTTAGATTTGCCTTTGTGCATTGGTTCTTCACTATTGTGAATAATGCACAATTCCAACTTAGTTTCACTTGGGAATTTGTACTCTGAATGTGAATTCCCTTCCAGTTTGCCAAGTCTTATGTTGCTGTATGCAACTATCATTCATCGAGTGAAAGTTTCACACTAATAAGCATAACATGGTTTCGAGCGTGTACCTGATTGATACTTGCTCCTGTGTTCCCTTTCGTTACCGATCCATTAGCTCGAGTAGTTACTTGACTTGGTCCTTAGCGAGCATGTTTTCGGCCGTGCTCCCGAACCCTCCACCACTTCGTTGGGTGAATCATTCGATCCCATCTTGATCGAATTAAGATGTTCTCATACCTATCACATTTACAATTATAATTGATTAGTAACACGACATGTCGGTATTTGTATGCATCATTATAGTAATATTTATTCTTGTTACGCAAGAATTTCGTTGCTCGAATAAATCCTTGGCTAGGTCCCATACCACCTAACCTTTTCTTTACCAAACTTTTGAGATAGCGTGCATCTACACGATATCACCATTGCTTACTTATAACAATCTTCGATCAAACCCGGATTGTTATTACTGATATTACTTACCGGATTCCTCGATCAAGCCCCGAGCAGAACACCCCTCAACACTTTGAGCGCACAGTTTGAGTCCAAGTATCCTTCCCTGACACTCGGATCCCTCAAACCAATGGCTCTGATACCACTTGTAAGACCCTAACTCGTAAACACGCGATTAATATTAAAACTTACGAGCTTTGGCCTTAATGAATAACACTCCCGATTTAGAACTTTGATATTTATGAAATCCAACCCCTTTTGAATTCTACAGTATAGGTCCCAAGAAATTTTATAATAAGATTTACTAAAAACATGTATTAAATCTTGCGTTTAAATTGGGAATTTCAAATGTGGAAGCTAGTTGAGCGTTCGGTTGTGTTCGGTTCTTCTCGCGACTTGATCTTTGCTCCGGAAGTTCCGCCACGTGAATACCTAGCACCATTACACAAAGAATGGTTAGTGGATTTTCAATAATACATTTAGACTAGCATGATTGTCGTTACACGTTGATACGGAATAAACTAGGCCGAACGGCCCCATTTCAAGAGAGTAAACTACTACACTTTTCTGCGCAGCAGCTGTTCGGGTCAACTTTTACCCTTCTAAAACCCATAATCTGACTTCGACTTTCACATAAGAAATGTGCTACGTTCAAAGAGCTTTCCAGGCATATAAAGAACGCCTCCTAACGATTTTTCTATGATTTTATATGAACATTTGAAGATCAGGTCAGAAACATATTATGTGCAGCGATTTCTTTTTCAGCTGCTGTAATTGAGCATTTTAACCCATTTAAAGTCCGAATTAGTTGAACATGTTCAAAGCTGGATTGTGCTTCGTTCAAAGACGTTTCCAGGCATATAAAGAACACCTCCTAACGATTTTTCTGTGATTTTATATGAATATTTGAAGTTCAGGTCAGAAACTTATTATGTGCAGCGATTTTACGCTGCTGCTGCTGATCTGCAGCCGTTCTGCAGCTGGATGCTGCTGTTCTGCGGCCATTCTGCAGCTGTGTGCTGCCACTTACTGCTGTACTGCAGCTGTCGCTGCTGCTGTTTCTTTTGTTCCACCCAGCCGTAGCATACGGCTGGGAACCGTAAGTTACGGTTAAAGGGGTTGCTGCAAAGGGGCCTGATTGGGAGTAATTTCTCAGTTGCAAACACATTTAAACATCACATAATTCCCATAGATATTAAGGTTCGAAATATAGGCGCTAGTCTAGAACCTAAAACAACCATAATATCTTTCTTAGTGGCGATTAATATTCCTGGATATGTCGAGAACTTCGACCATAAGACTCACATGGAGCTCGACCCGTTAGACCTTTGTTCAACTAAGCACAATAATATCAAGAATTATACGGCCCTTGGCGAAAAGCCTAAGCCACGGGACTTGATTTATCCTTGTATGAGCCAACTTACTAGATTAAATTCTACCGTCCATTGACGACTAACCTCCACGTATTGTACGTTCCCTTCCCTAATCAATCATTATTTCGGGGAAACATACAACTTATGTGATGAAGCACTCAAATGATCAACAAAGCTTTAACATTCTAACTCGGGAAAAAGAACAATTAACCATTCGAGATTAATAATTCGCCTACAAGCTTGATACTGAATTTTACATAAAGTTATGGTGATTTAGTCGTAGAACGACTTACCTGGCAGATTCCTAACCTTCAAATAAGGTTGTTTTCCATTAAGCCACATTCAAAGTTGAGCTTTCTATTGAAAGCTCTCACCGTGTCGTTCAAGTACATATACCTATGTCTAAAGCATACAACTTTGATATGTAAACAAGATTAAAGCCCTCGAGTGACTTACCACATAGCTTTATTTATTGACCCAATTGATGATTTCCATCCTATGATCAACACTCTTGATTCGTTTAATTACCATAAATCTTGTTTTGACATGGATTCGCATAAACCGTCCGTTTAATAGGTTTCACCCCCCTCGGGTCCTACCTTATCCCTTATCAAGGTTTAGATCATTACATCAATACAAAAGTTATATTTGTGATATTGTGAATGTAAGTATTACTTACCTCGCCTCCATTCTTGTTTCCATAAGTATTGAGCTTGCATCCGTTTGACCCGTTTGCATCCCGAGTTCTTATACCTTGGTATATGTAGGACCTTAGATGACCCATATTTGGCTTCATGCATTTAAATTCTCCACAAATGCTCTTGATTTGAACATGCTTATGGAGTTAGGGTTTTGGGGAAGAATCCCCTTTTTGTTCTCTGTATTCGACACACACACACACTTGTGTGTGTGTCTTCACACTAATATTATTACTTAACACATTTGTTTTGGATAATGACAACTATAGTCCCTCAAGTTTTCCCACTGTAATTTTCGTATAAAAACTAACTCATAAGCTAGTTTCAAACACCTTTTGTTCATTTATAAACATAATATTATTAACTAGGTTATGTCCATATTAGAATATAACCCATATTCTTATCCTCTAAGTCTCGTGTTAATATTTTGCTAATCACGCCTAATAGCGTAGTTAGGTGAACTAATGGTTTTGGGGTGTTACATCATTTCTATCACAATCAGTCAGAACCTGCTTCATAATTTCTCCACATCCCGGTTTATCCTCCCAAGAAGTATACCATCTAAATGGTCTTGCACCAAAGTTTATACATTTAATAGTCAATAAGAGAGGAGAATGATCAGAATATTCCTTTGGTAGAACTCTAAGTGTCGCCTCCGGCCACCTGTTAAAGAAGTTATCGCAAACAAGATATCTATCAATCTACTAAGTTTGCACCCTTTCCCTATCCATGCTAAGAAAGTATAAGAACCACCCCTCATCACATATTCCCTTAACCCCAACCGTTCAATAAAATCAACAAAATCTTCAGCATCGTTAAGATGGAACACCGTATTTTTTCTTTCGTCTACATTACGAACAGAATTAAAATCACCAACCAAAACCCACCAGCCCCGTTTTACCTCTTATCAGCTGCTCCAAATCGGTCCAGAGTTGTCTTTTTTCTCTTGATTTCTGAGGCGCATAAACATTTAAAACGTTCAACACAATATTATCCTCTTTCAAAGTACCAGACGTAACTAAAAATCTTTTGTTCTTAATTGTTTCATCCACATTGAGAATCCGAGGATCCCACACAGATACTATCCCACCTGATCTCCCAACAGGATCAACAAAGTCTGATTTGAACCTTTCTATTCCCCATAAAGTTGCCCAGTCAACTTTCCCCAAATCACCTACTTGTGTTTCCTGAAATGCAAGATAGTGAACCCCATTCCTTTCTTTTATATCCCTAACCCACTTTGCTTTGCCTTCCTTCCTTAAACCTCTAATATTTATAGATAAAAAATTCATCGGGGAATAAATTGTGTACCTTCCTATAAAATAAAGTCTCGAACCGGTTCTTTAAACGATTGCATATTTACCCCCAACTTTCTTCCAAGCGTAACTGTTTCCCTAATTCCACCGTTATTCCATTAATCTTGTCTTCATCGATAATCGGATTTGCCATAACAGGTTCGTTTTCATTCTCTGGCCTTATGTTCAAATCAAATCTTCAACCTCCTGTTCATTGCACTTCTTCTGCTCATACCTGTTCTCAGCGACTGGACTCTCCTGTGGCTCAGGTGATGACATTAGGGGGACTTCTTCTAAAATGGACTTCTGTGCTCTAGGACTGGCAATATTTTGCTCCACTTGGCTATTACTACTTGACATATTTGGGTCCACTCCCTCCATAAGCCCACTTCCTTGTATTTTATTTTCCTTATACCTTGGCCCATCCATATATCTCAGCCTAATTGGCCCATTCTCTCTTTGAGCCCACTTACACTTTCTTTGTTTTTTTTTAATCCCCACCTAGAAAACAACCTTACTTACTGAGTTTGAATTGTATGATCTACCATTATTACTTTCCAAACTTCTTCTTGTCATACAATCCGATGATTTCTCTCCCTCATTAATACCTTCCCCTTCATTATCATTAAACTCATTAATACAATTTCTTTGTATCTCGCCCTCCTCCAAATCGTTTCCTGAATTATCGTGATCTTCGCATTGATTATCTCCGGTCACCGGTGACTGGTTAAGATTTTTTTCCGTGGAAAATTCCGGTGATTTCAAGAACTCTGGTTAAGATTAATCCTTTTTCCTTCTCCGACTAACACCACAACATATTCATAGGACGAGTCTCCATCGAACTCGTCAATATGAGCTCTATGAAGAACCATTCCAAATCTTTCCCCAACTTTATCCACAACTTCATTACATAACAAATGCAAAGGAATACCTTGAACTTTGATCCAAACTAATCTTTCAAAGTAGAAAGATTGCCCTTCCCACATAGTAACTGCAGAAAAAGTATCCATCATCTTTAAAGCGTCTACCCGAACCTGATCCGAAACTTCTTTCTCTACAAATGACGCCAAGATGTTAAGGCCACCAAGGTAACGAATGCGACCTCTTCCTTGTGCCATATCATTAAGCGAAACATGCACTCTTCTCAATGCCGGAAGTAAAAGTATAGGTATAGGGAAAATTCTCTGATGATTATTATTGATGAAGAGAACCCCTTTAAATAGGGAGAATACAATGATAACCCTTATCTGTAAATAAGGAAACGATACAAGATAATTACAATCTCTATCAATCTCTATCTATAACATAATTACAATATTCAAATAATAATAATAATATCCGCTAAGACTCCCCCGCAGTTTGAACGGGGGAAGATCCGACGCTCAAACTGGATCTAAAGGACTCAAAAAGTGGACGAGAGAGCCCTTTCGTGAAGATGTCCGCATACTGAAGAGCCGAAGGAACATGCAGCACCCAAATGTCACCGATTCTAACTTCCTCACGAACGAAGTGAATATCAATCTCCACATGCTTTGTCCTTTGATGTTGCACGGGGTTATCCGAGAGGTAGACGGCGGATACGTTGTCACAATACACTATGGAGGCTCGACGTAAAGGAGTATGTAGCTCAAGTAATAAGTTGCGTAGCCAAGTTGCCTCTGCGACCGCATTAGCAACCCCCCGGTATTCTGCCTTAGCACTTGAACGGGAAACAGTAGGTTGCCGTTTAGACGACCAAGACAATAGATTATCACCCAAAAATACACAATACCTACTTGTGGACCGTCGTGAGTCAGGGCAGCCTGCCCAATCAGTATCTGAATAAGCGACCAACTCATGTGATCGAGATTTAACAATACGAATCCCGTAATGCATAGTTCCCTGAATATAGCGGATGATCCGCTTCATAAAAGCATAGTGGGCTTCCCTTGGGTCATGCATGAACAGACAAACCTGTTGAACTGCGTAAGATATGTCTGGACGAGTGAAGGTCAGGTACTGCAAGGCTCCCGCAAGACTGCGGTATAATGTAGGATCCGAAACTGGGGGACCGTCAGAAGCACTGAGTTTGGAAGAAACATCCACAGGCGTGTGACATGGCTTACAAGCAGTCATATTTGCACGCGCAATAATTTCCTTAGCATACTGATGCTTTGATAAAAAGAGACCTGTGGAAAGCTGAGCAACCTTTATGCCCAAAAAATGATGAAGACGGCCCAAGTCTGTCATTGCGAATTCTCGAGAGAGTGTGCGAATGATATCATGAAGCAAAGAGTCATTAGAAGCAGTTAACACAATATCATCCACATAAAGTAGCAAGTAAGCAATATTAGCAGGATCCCGCTGATACACAAATAAAGAGTGATCACATGAACTACTAGTGAAACCCTGTGAGGTGATAAAAGTGGCAAACCGGGTGTACCACGCTCGGGGTGCCTGTTTCAGACCATATAACGACTTTTTAAGTCGACACAAGAACTGAGGGTGCTGTTTATCAACAAAGCCTGGTGGTTGATGCATATAAACCGTCTCGTTAAGATGTCCGTGTAGGAAAGCATTTTTGACATCTAACTGGTGGATCGGCCACGACCTGGTGACTGCTAATGATAAAACAGTCCGAATGGTAGCCGGTTTAACAACCGGACTAAATGTGTCATCACAATCAACACCGACAGTCTGTGAGTTTCCGTTGACAACCAAACGGGCTTTATAGCGTTCCTAAGAACCGTCAGACCGAAACTTGTGTCGAAAAAAGCCACATGCAACGTATCACAGGGCGGTCGGTCGGTCTGGGAACTAATTCCCAAGTATCATTAGCCTGTAAAGCAGAAAATTCGGTCCTCATAGCACTCAACCAATTAAAATCATCAAAGGCCTTGGCATAGGTTTTAGGGACTGGTGAAATGGTATTGGGAGTGAGATGGATAGGTGTGGAACGAGATTTGGAACGGGTAGTCATCGGATGTTGATTAGTGGGTGTAGGGCCGGTCTGGTTTAGGGACATGGGGTGTGGGGGAGGAACCGGTGGGGCCGTGGGCTGTGGTACGGGTGGAGTAGTGGTGGTGGGTGGCGGTTGGGTGGTGGCAGAAGCCGTGGGTGGTGGGACGGCTGTAGTAGGAGGAGGCCGAGGTCGGCGACTATAGGTGATGGGGTACGGTGTGGTTGGTGAAGGGCGAGTAGGTGCAGGTGGGATGAAAGAAAATCCCGGAGGAGGTGAGTCATCAAGAAAACGGTAAGTGGTTGGTGGTTGTGGAATGGTATAAGGAAAGGTGTTTTCGTCAAAGGTGACATGACGAGAAATATGAACCTTTCCGGTGGTGGGGTCGAAGCATCGGTATCCTCGGAAGTCTGGAGGATATCCGACGAATATACAACGGATGGCTCGAGGGTGAAGTTTATGAGGTTGGGTGGCGGATGTGTTGGGGTAGCATGCACACCCGAAAACGCGTAAATGGTCGTAATCGGGGTGACGTAGGTAAAGTGCAAAGGTAGGGGTGTAAAAGTTCAGTCGTTTGGTGGGTAAGATGTTATGAAGGTAGGAGGCGGTGTGGAGAGCTTCGACCCAAAAGATGGGGCGTAGGTTTGCGTGGATTAAGAGAGCACGTATGATGTCGTTTAGGCGACGAATCATACGCTCGCTCGTCCATTTTGGGAGGACGTTTGTGGGCATGAGAAGCGAAACAACAGGCCATGGTGAGTGGCAAAGCTTTTGAAGGCGTGGTTATCGAACTCGCCTCCAAGGTCACGTTGAAAAGTTTTTATGTTACGTTGAAATTGTGTAAGGATTAGTTTATGGAATTTAGCAAAGGTGGGAAAGGCCTCGGATTTAAATTTTAAAGGGTAAACCCACACAAAGTGTGAGAAATTGTCAACGAGCACCATGTAATATTTGTAACCGGTTTTGCTCGTGACTGGGGAGGTCCATAAATCACAGTGGATAATGTCAAAAGGTGCAAATGTAAAAGAATTAGAAACTGAAAATGGTAAACGTTTACTATTAGAAAGTTGACATGAGTTGCAAACATGAGACAAATTGTCTTTATTACAAGAAAAATTAAAAGTACGACGTAATAAACTTAAAACTTGATTCCCGGGGTGGCCGAGACGCTCGTGCCAAGGAAGAGTTGGAGTTGAAATAAAGCATGCTTGTGTAGGTAGTTGTGGTGGAGTGAATGGATAGAGATCCCCGGTACTGTTGTGTCTTGAAAGAGTCCGTTTAGTGAAGAGATCATTCAAAGAAAAACCAAACGGGTCAAATTCAACAGACACATTGTTATCACAAGTGAAACGTCGTATAGAAATAAGGTTTCTAATAATTTGAGGGCTGTAAAGGACATTGGGTAAGATATATGTGCGGTTAAGTAAATGGTGAAAGCCAGTGCCCGTGTTTTTAATTGGAATGCAAGTACCATTACCGACCATAATTGACTTATTAACAGGACAATGACTAGGAATTAGAATTTTACCTGGGTCTCGTGCCGAGTGAGACCCTGCTCCGTTTCCATAATATCATTGGTCCAGGAAGAGTTGGATTCATCTGCATGTTAGAAAACGCTGCACTCAAATCAGATGGACTTAAGGCATCATACCCATATGGTTGCGGTCCAAAGTGAGGAGAAGAGTATTGGGCCGGAGCTGCATAGTGGGCTGGTGTATGAGGTGTAGCAGGCTGATGAAAACCCGGAGCAGTGTTGGGCCGCCAGTTGTTCTGGGTCGGGTAGGGGCAGGGAGGTGTGGTCCACCAGGCCCAATTGGGGTAGGGGCTGTTGTATGCTGCGGGGTTCCCTATTGTCCAGAAAGAGCGGCCGTAGCCTGTCCTCTGTTGTCACGGCGTCCGTTCCCCCGATAGTTATTTTTGCCGCGTCCCCGTCCCCGCCATCGTGACTGAGTTCCGGCTGGAGTATCAGTCGGCTGCTGTTGATCAAGGACAGCAGCCGTGAGGGCTGGCTGAGGGGTTGGGTTCTTCTTTTTATCGGTGGTGGGTGCAAGAAGAACAGAGGACTGAGTACCTTTTTGTGATTCGATCTGGATGGCCTCGTCTTGAAGGAGGGAGATGGCAAGATCCCAGTCGGCAACCCTGTTATTGATAAAGGAGGCTGTGGTGTTGTATTCAGCAGGAAGACCACGAACGAGTTGTAAAACCAATCTTGATTCAGAAACCGGGTGATCGACATCGGCGAGTTGGGAGGCAAGATTCTGAAGTTGGGTACAGTAATCATCCAAGGAGGCGCATGAGGACAGAGACATGTTGCAGAAACGGGTTTCTACGGCTGCTGCACGGGCTTTCTTATTGCTGAGATAAATCTTTTCTAGTTTGACCCAGGCTTGTCTGGCAGAGGTGGTATTTGGTTGGATACGTGGCAGAATGCTGTCGAAAACAGTGTTGAGAATCCACTGCAAGACAAGGGCATCGAGCTCTTGCCATTGGGCATAGGTAGGGTCGGTTTCCGGTGGTGCAGGTGTGTCGTCAATGTGGTCGACGACCTTGTAGGCGACTACATGAAGTTGGAACAGTTGTACCCACGATGAATAGGTCACTGTGGAGCCGTCCAGGGTACGGATTTTGGACTGAATGTTTGTGACCGAGTAGGCCGGGTGAAGGGCGTTGGGTTTGGCTGAAGAGGATTGGGGTTCATCGGTCTTAGTCATGGCTGCAGGGTGGAGGCAGGTGCTGTTTTAACAGCTGTACTACTGGAAAAAAAAGGAACGATAAGGTTTTGGTTTTCAGAACCGAGGCTTTGATACCATAAAAGTTTAGGTATAGGGAAAATTCTCTGATGATTATTATTGATGAAGCGAACCCCTTTAAATAGGGAGAATACAATGATAACCCTAATCTGTAAATAAGGAAACGATACAAGATAATTACAATCTCTATCAATCTCTATCTATAAAGTACTCCTTCCGTCCCAATTTAAATGTCCTTATTTCCTTTTTTGTTTGTCCCAAATTAAATGTCTCTTTCCAAAAATAGAAATGTAATTTCCAGTTTTGCCCATAAAAGACAAAACACAATCACCACTTTTGAGGATATTAATGTCTTTTTACCACATACAAACAAAAGATTTCTTAAAATGTGTGTTTTTAGACATGGGACATTTAAATTGAGACGGAGGGAGTATTCAAATAATAATAATAATATCCGCTAAGAGGAAGGTCCACCATTCTCATAACCAATGCTTTCCCATAAATGTCATCGAATGCATAAACATTGTCTTCATCTCAATGCAATCTTCTACATTTTGATCCTCAATCTTTTTTCCAAACAGAGTTTCTTTGAAAGACCAATCCGGACGAATAGGGTTATCTTTAAACTTGTTGTTTTGATTGGGCATTGATTTATCTCTGTCCATCTTCATACGAGTTTGGTTCCCATTTTCCCAGCAAACATAGCCAGAATAATCTGCAATTTGTTCTCTCCCATCCGAAGATCTTTCATACTTTGTTCCAGATCTGCTACGTTCTTTACCTGTTTAAAGCTAACGAATCCGAAACGTAACTCACCTTTTTAAGTTTATATTTAGAGGTCCCTTTTATATAATCGCCTGCCATCAAGTTCTCAGGGACGACCCTGAGTTTTCTAATATATATGTGTTTATATTTAGAAGTCATTTTTACGACTAGCACATGATCTCGAATTCTTAACTACGGACTTGTATCAACTATCATACCATCAACTTATATATGTCAAGACAAACAAATTTAAATATCATAACTCGCAATCAAAGTGTATAAGACTTATGTTTGTGTAATTCGCCATATTTTGGGAGAAAATTACACAAAAGAGAGAAGGTAACTTAACCATTTTTCTTTTATGTGACTTAAAAAAAACACAAAATTACATAATAATATCATAAATCAATACGCGAAAATGTTTCAACCACGGATTCCATTCTTATTTCTTTCTCTTTTTTTATTATTTTATTATTTTTTATTTTGGATCCAGGAATGTAATCGAAGAGCAGACGTTTACTTAAGAGATTAGGTAGTCGTTGACTTTGATAAATTCAAATATTAAAGTCAACCAACTAGTTTTGTCACATCGAGAATCTGAGGTAGTCGATATTTGATTAAATGTCAACTAGTTTGATTATTGTTTGCTAAGCAAAACAAGTGTTTATACTATAAAAAGAGCCTTACAATATCACTCATAACCACTTACACCTTGATCAATAAGAATTGTCAAAATGCATCTACTCTTCATATTCCTATATCTATCCCACCTCTCATTCATGACCGCGGTATCCAACAATACCGCGGTCATGAACATCACGGTTCCAGGTTGCCCAACCAAATGTGGCAACCTGACCGTACCATATCCATTTGGCATTGGAAGAAATTCCGGTTGTTCCCTCGGGCCATGGTTTTGACATCACTTGCAACACATCCTTCAATCCCCCTAAAGCCTTCTTGCCGGCCGACCTATTTTCGATGACTGGAATTAGCAATTTCCACCAAGTAGAGGTGATGGATATCTCGGATGAGCATGTACGAGTCAAAAGCACCATTGCTACCAAGTGCTACAATCAAACTGGTGGTGTGATTCAAACCACGACCAGCGGGCTAGTGGTAGAAAACTCGTACTTTACGATATCGTCCGAACGAAACAAGGTGTTCGCAATCGGGTGCGACGATTACGCTTTCGTTTCCCCGGTGTTCGGGATCGAAGGCAAGAATTTTAGTAGTGGGTGTGTGTCTGTATGCTCCAATGTTAAAGATGTTCCCGTTGGTACATGTTCAGGTTAGGATTTACATTTACGGACTATTTACACTTTTATATATGTTTGTTAATAATTAGATTTTTTTTTTTAAATGGTTAGTTTTTAAAAACAAGGGTTGTTTCTTGAAACATTTTTAGAAAGGGGGTTGGGGTTTTAATTCCTTCTCTTCCATTTTTTTTTTCTTAATATTCAATTATTTTTTTTCATAGTAACATAAATATTTGATATTTATAAAAAATGACAGACAGTTTTCTTTTTCTTTGTTTTGATATGAATTTTACTGAAATTCTACTTAATAACATTTCCAATTCATGTTTATCTTGAGTCCTTACTTATCATTAATCAAATACTAAAGTTTATTTATGGTTTGTTTCAATATTTATTTTTAATATCAATATGTTTGGCAAAATTTTACTTGAGGTAAAATTGAATTTTAAAAAGGTTGTAATTGTTTCAAATTTATTTTTTATAAAAGTTTATTATTTAATTAATAAATATTATATTGAATCTATTTAAAAAAAAAAGATATAGACACTAATGACTTTTAACTCTATACATGTTTATTTAACCATATTTCTTTCTTATTTTTACCGTCCTATAGATTAAAAATTACATTATAGTTAAACTAAATTGTTAACTTTAGACATATTGCTTATTTTCAATGTTGTTTAGATTACAATATATTATCGTTAGCATATATATTATGTAGTAACCCATTGATATATTATGTAACAAATATATTATTGTCAACACCCTTCTATAATCCCGTCACGAAGCGTGGGCTTCAATACTAGTTCATATACAAAGAATATTTTTTTACCACAAGACCAAACATATCTTATGTTAAATACACAGATTTTAATAAAAATAATAAATTAAGTAAAGTTTCAGAAAAACGAAAAACTAAATTAAATAAAGTGTGTGAAAAAGGAAAAAAAAATTAAAGCTGTAGGAAGATGGATCCCACACCAAGTTACCCCAATTTCTTAAAAATGTTTCTAGGATCAATTATATTATATACTATGTATTAATTTAGAATGAGGTGGATAGTAATTTCAATAATATTATTTCATGTTAAATATAATTGATTTTATATTAAAACACAAGTTGAGTTGGTTGTTTATTGGTTTCAACTATGTTTCGTTAACCTTAAGTCACAGGTTCGATTCTGGGCTGGGTCATTTTATTTTATTTTTCATTTTCACAACGTTATTGAATGTTATATAGAATTGATTTCATATGAAATCATAAATTGGGTTGGTGGTGTAGTTGTTTGATGTGTGTTTCTCTAATGAGAGTGGTTGGGAATAAAACACAAGTTAGGTTGGTGTTGTAGTTGTTCGAGGTGCATTTCCATAAAGAGAGATCATAGGTTTGAGTCTTGGTTTGAGGATATTGTTTTGTTTTCTCCGGATTTTTTGTGGTCGCTTTGGCTAACATTGACGCATTGGTACCATAATAAACCAAAACGATAAATACAGCGAACGTGCGGCAACGCGCGCGAGAACCCTGCTAGTTTGTATTAAAAGGAAGTTACGTGCAATTTGTTGCTGGTTTACCAGCCACTATTATGTAATTTTCTAAAAGTTTTTCAATATTTTGTATGCAAAAATTTTACAAACCATTTTAAACGGGGTAATTTAATATATCTCTATTTAAACTTGTAAAGTTACATATACTTTCTTATTCATGTTTGAAGATTAGTGCAAATTGTTGTATCAAAAACTTGTTTTTTGTTACGAACTTCATTTCATGATTGTCAATTACATCTAGAGATTCCCATTAAAAAATATCCTATGATTAATTAAGATAGTTTTAAAATAACATGATCTTGTTTAGGTATGGGCTGCTGTGCAACCAGCTTGCCGAAAGGTTTAACAACCTATGTAGCCGGTGTGTACACACTCAAGTCTCACACAGAGGTCTGGTCTTTCGACAAATGCGGGTACACTTTCCTTGGTGAGCAAAGTGCATTCACCTTTCAGGGCGCTTCCGATCTCGACGACCCCAATTTCGCCACCCGGACAGCGGAGACTGTTCCAATGGTACTTAATTGGGTGATTGGTAGTGGCACATGTAATGACTACAAAAACACAAGTGATTACTATTGCCAGGAGAATAGTGTTTGTGTTGATTTTGAAGGTGGGAATGGAGGGTATAGGTGCTCATGCAAGGATGGTTATCAAGGCAATCCTTACCTATTTCCTGGCTGCTATGGTCAGTAACATTTGTTTTTTCTTTTTAACTTATCATATGTGTGATTGAATGCTCCTAGGCCTGCCAAAGGGCAGGTCAGTCGACTTGGGTAATAGCTCAGAATGGGTCGATATATTTAAAAAGGGTCTAATTTGGTTTGAGTCAAAACGGGTTTACGAACAAAATAGTTCCAGGTCTAAACTTGGTCGATTTATCTATAATAATAATAATAATAATAATAATAATTAAATAATAATAATAATAATAATAATAATAATAATAATAATAATAATAATAATAATAATAATAATAATAATAATAATAATAATAATAATAATAATAATCAAGTGACGAAGATCATATAAAAATATATAATCGTAAAATGTTGTAAAATTCTATCAGATTTCTAAAAATTGCTATAAAAAATAAATTGTAAAAAAAAAAAGTTCAGTGGCTATAATATTGGGAAACAAGGGAATTACTGTAGCCAGAAAAATGACGGGTCAAAACGGGTTCAGGTTGGAATGGGTTGTTTTACAAAGTTGGTTATTTTGGTTGCGGTTTTGATAAATGTGTACCATGTCAGAATAAGATGTTTAGAATAATTTGATTTAGTTCGGGTTGGAACGAGTTTTAGAAAATTGCTTCAGTATAAATAATAGCATACTACTTCTAACTTTCTTTTTGTAGATATCGACGAGTGTGCGGATACAAACACTAACCCATGTAACGGTACTTGCACTAATCTTCCCGGAAGTTTCAGTTGTTCATGCCCGAATGGATACGAAGGCGACGGTAGAAGAAGTGGGAGTGGTTGCACTGCTAGGAACTCGAAATCCCAGGCACTAAAGTTGTCCCTTGGTGAGAAACCTCAAAAACTTTCAAGATCATAAACATTGAGACAATGTTACTTTGTAATGCTAAGTAATGATGAATTACTACTTGTATGTTAACTATGTAGGAATGGGGATTGGATTCTTGTCTATATTCATAGCAATGGGATGGTTGTATTTTAGCCATCAAAGAAGGAAGGTTATCAAAATGAGGGAGAAGTTCTTTTTAAAAAATGGTGGCATGTTGTTGAAACAACAAATCAGTTCAGACGAGTTTGGTGGAACTAATCAGGCGAACAAGATATTCACAACTGAGGAGCTTGAAAAAGCGACAAAAAACTTCTCTAACAGCATGATTCTTGGTCGTGGTGGGTATGGAACGGTGTATAAAGGGGTCTTACCTGATGGAACCATTGTCCGATAAAGAAATCACGAGTTATGGATGAGAGCCAGATCGAGCAGTTTATAAATGAGGTGGTTATTCTTACTCAAATTAATCATCGGAATGTTGTCAAGCTATTAGGTTGTTGCTTAGAGACCGAAGTTCCATTACTTGTCTATGAATGTGTTTCCAATGGCACACTCTTCCATCACATCCACGCGAACGATGGGAAGGCGTGGTTATCTTGGGACAATCGTTTAAGAATAGCTGTCGAGTCTGCTGGAGCACTTGCGTACCTTCACTCGGCTACTGCAAAACCAATTATCCACCGTGATGTGAAATCTTCCAACATATTGTTAGATGAGAACATGGTCACTAAAATTTCAGACTTTGGGGCTTCAAGGTTGGTACCCTTGGATCAAACACAAGTGACTACATTGGTGCAAGGGACAATAGGATATTTGGATCCTGAATACTTTCACACAAGTCAGTTAACAGATAAAAGTGATGTTTATAGCTTTGGAGTTGTACTGTTGGAGCTTCTAACCGGTAAGAAGCCAATTTGCATGGACCGTAGTCAAGCGGAAAGAAGTTTAACAACCTATTTCCTTGTTTCTTTAAAGACAAATAACTTATTTCAAATCCTTGACCCGAGAGTGGTTAGAGAGGGTACGCTGGATCAACTCCAAGCAATAGCATCACTAGTAAAACGGTGTCTCAACATGAACGGTTATGACAGACCAACAATGAAAGAAGTGGCTATGGAGCTAGAGGGTTTGAGGAAATACACAAAACAACCTTGGGTTAATCACAATGGTCACGAAGGTGATTCGAGTAGAGTTCACGAGGGTGAACACTCTGATCTTTATAATGTCTCGATTAATCCATACACAGACTCGATAGCGTCTTCGAGCCTCTACAGTTCAGATCAAGTTCATTCATTGTACCCAGTCAATGAACCCAGATGATTGCATGTTTTTGTTAAATGTTGTCTAATATCAAGAACCTTAATTACCAAGTTATTACATGTCATGTAACACTTTTTATAGTTTTAACTAGCTAGAAAGTCGCGCAATGAGTCGGATGACACTTTGCATTGCGGTACTCTTTTCTTATTCTTCTAATATTTGTTGTATCATCGTTGTGGTGGATGTTAGACATTAATTCCTGATTTCCTAAGTAACACATATTATATCATTTATATCCTAAGTATATTTATATCCTAGGTTAGTCAAGGGTAATGTTAGTTATAATCTAACCGACACGTCGGTTATAGTCAAAGGGGACACACCCATTCACATTTATAAATTGTCACACCCCCGCCTAAGGCGGAAACGCGAGGTGAGATGAACATGGTGATCACAAACATTGTTTATATGAGAAATACTAAATGTCATTTATTTCATCAAATACATAAGTCACATAGTCGAATACAAGATACAAATCCTAACAAGTGTTTCAAACTGCTTCATCAAAATAACAAAACAAGAGACTTCTACAGGCATTCCTAAGCTTGCCTCCTTATTATCCTTACTTAGTTTCCAGAAAAACATGCTTACAAGTGTCAACTAAAAAGTTGGTGAGTCCGTAGGTTTGTTGACTCGATAAAACAGTTTTGTTGCTCAGAAAGTTTTGTTGTCTGTGTCCATGCAGAATATAGTTACCTTGAGCACCATAACAAAACCACGACGTTCATGTGCACCCCTCCCCAATGCCTTGTCACGGGACATTGTAAAGTATGGATAATATGCATTCATATGTGTTAGCGCGACTAACTGTGAAAGGGGGTGTCAGCCCAAATAGTACTATTCATATAATCCACGGCTTATTGCTAAGCTAATGGTTATAGTTGTCCAGGAAATTGTTGTTGATCTGTGACAATTGTAGGTCTAACTCTCATATAACACATATTGTTGTCATGTACATATGTAGGTCTGTAGCATGTTTCTCCCCCGAAGTTGTAAAAGAGTAAAACAGTAAAAGGGGCCACGAAACTCACCCGTTGATGCACGAATTCACAAGTTGTCTGCACACGTGTCCTATTCAGGTCCTACGATGCAAGTGAATACTAATGAGATCTTAACGAACAACTCTAGTAATGTATGTCTATGTGTGTGCTACCATTCAAGTTTTGATATTTATGAAAATATGCACTTAAAAGTTGTTGTAAAAAAATAATAATGACTAAAATATCAAGTGGACGACATTTTTGCTTGTTAAATGATTATATAAGCCTCGACCGGATATTTTGAAGATAAATCATGCATACGGTATTTTCAAGAGAGTGGAGTTGGTGATGGTAATAAAACCAATAACTATACTTGCATGATTTATGATGTACAAAAGTAAATTTAATTTATATAAATGTTTATCTAAACATTTAAACAAAATTTTACCACCAAGTTCTTGGTTTTAATTTGTTATTTTCTTTAACCGGGTTTTTATAAAGAACAACCGTCACCAAACTTAATTCACCGGACATCCCGAAAGGGATTAAGGACATATCATCCCCCGGCATACACTTGTTTTGTGACACAAGTTTCAAATTATAAGAGTTTTTACTAGATCTTGAGTTTGAAGGTATGCTCGTGCATTGGTTCGATCCTTGAACATCATTTATTTTTACATTTTCAATGTTAAATGATGGTGTCTCGAACACACGAACCTTTGTGTTATCAAACCAAGATTTAGTTGGTATGAAAAAATAATTAACAAAACTTTCAAGAAAAGATTAGTGGCTAGTGAACTTGTTCCTCACTTTTGGTCATAGAAACAAGTTCAAGTGTTTAGTGTATGGAGTATATAAGTTCCTAATTCATGGAACACCATAAAACACCACAAATGTGTAAGATATTTAGAGTGGAAAAAAAATATAATGTGTACATAAAATAAAACGTACTACGTGGATGTATAAAGTAACAAATGGCACAAGTAAAATCATACCAATGATTATTAGGATGTAAGACAAAAATGTATTTGATTTGATTTCCTTCCACAAATGAGAGCTAGTGTGCGTGAGTGATTGTGGGAGGTGAAAGACAAGAAAGAAAGAAAGAAAGAAAGAAAGAAAGAAAGAGAGAGTTGGTGTGAGAATTTGGAATGGCTATTGTGCTCCTTATATAGGGGATCAAGTGGTGTGTGGACAAAACATAAATGGTATGCCTAATCTTCTTGATTGGGGTAATGTTTAGTGATTTGGTTCATGGATTTGTGCAAGATTTTGTATGCAATGAGTTTGATGAATCAAGGAGTGTTGTCTTGTTTAAGAAAGTGACACATGATGGAGATGTGATGGATCGGCCAAGGGTAGAAGACAAAGGTCTATCATTCTATTTAGGGTTTGTGTCATCCATAGTGAAGGTGAGTTGTTCTTGTAAGGTCCATTTAGGTGTAAACTTGTTGTTTTGTCTCATGCACCATGCATGACAATGTTTGTCATAATCGGCCAAAAGAAAAAAAAATAAAAATGTTGGTTCTTAACTAAATTTGTAGTTTTTCCTTCTTGACATTTGAAGTGTGTGTTGTTAGTCCAAATTAATGTAAGATTAGATGATGTAGTGTGATAAGGACTTGTGATTATGGTGGGATTTGATTCGATCAAGACAATATAATATATATATATATATAATGTAAAATCCTACACATGTGGCCATAAGTTTTCATGAGTATTAGTGAGTTGGTAATTAATTAGTGGACATATATGTGCATTAAAAAGAACGTATACACACATGTAGAAGTTTAAGGAAACAAATCTATTTATATATATATATAGACGCATGGTGTACGTATAAGGTAATAAATAGAGATGCATACGAGTACGTGTTCGCCTAAAATAAATATGTGACTTTAGAATTTGGGTTGTCACCAAAATTTAGGGCCATCAAGTATAAATAAAATTTCACTATTGTTTTCTATACTTTGAACTACACGTGCTCACAATGGTTTATATAAAAAAATATGGTCCTGTTGTATGCATAATAAAATTTTCATATATATAAGTTTCGTTTGTTTTCATGGTTGAGTTTTGATCGGCAAATTGACGGTTGTCACATAAATACCCCAAGCATTGTATCATTTGATATATGTATTGATTTCTTTAGTTTCACATACTCTCTCTCAAGATCCTTCCTTCATCGATCCTGCGGTCCTTCATTTGGCATCAGAGCATTCGGTTATCACAATAGTTCCATTGATTACAAAGAACAAGAAGAAGACGATCAAAGTTTTGATCCCATGTTTCCCTCTTGTAAAACCGAGACCGATACAGAATCATTCAAACGTTGGAACATTCATTCATAGGCCAAACCAGATCATTAGAAGATCAATACAAAGAAGTATAGCCGTTTAACAAAGAAGAATCAGAACCGGTCAGATTTTTCCAGCGAAACTTCATCTTCTCTCCGCGAGACACCGAACCAATGAACATATTGTTTAAACGCATCAAAACGGTTATATCTATCCCTGCCCCTAGTATACAGTCATAATCGAATACAAATATCTTAATCCGAATCAAAGAATCGACTCAAAAGATCTTACTCTGTTTTTTCTTTGTTCGTAAGTTTCCCGCCAATTTTTTTTATAAACAAAACCAAGGTTTTATACTTTAAAACTTATCTTCGAACAATCGTTGATACAAAACAGAATCGTTTTTACAAAATTTTTTTATCAAAAACATCAAAGTTTATCAAAGGATTAAGTTTTTTTTTTTCTCTCGCGGTTTCAAGAACCAGAATTCTTTCTGAAATTTTTTTGGTATTCGATTATCATAGTTGTTAAGAATCTGATTATAATCATTGTGGAACAAATATCCGTGTTTCAATCGGATCATTCAGACGCAAACAGAAGAGTTTGTTTGGGCAGTAGACTGTTTTCGAAAAGAAAGTGTTGACTTTGAGAAGTCAACATACGAAAACTCTAAAATATTGAGGGCTGTTTTATAAGAAGATATTATCAGTGAAAGTTTGGGTTTTATTCACTGATCCGAAGATATTTTTTTTGATGTCAAAAAAATTAATAAACAAACAAAGTGGTTTGTTTTATATAAAGGGTGTTTTGAGGATTGAGTGTTATTGGAGAACACTAATCTTATTATTCGAGGATTAAGTGAAAAAAAAAAAGAATTTGAGATTATAAATTTGAAAGGAACACTTGTTGATACTCAAAACTTATAAAACTACATAAGTTTGACAAAACCTTTTGGTATTGTTGTTCAAGGCCTTACAAAATATCAAAATTTGTTAAATCTATATAGTTTCCTTTGAATATCAATACATTTATCGACTTTGAGAAAGGTTCGAAAATTTGATTTGACAACAGTGGTCGAACAAAGTTCCTAAAGAA
>JAUTDX010005855.1:0-29389 GCA_030844895.1 Ambrosia x helenae
AGTACATGTAGGTAATTGCAAATTTGATCTAACTGTTTCCACATAATGTTCAATTTATGATAATAACCAGACACAGACATACCATTCTGATTAAATGAATTTATTTTCTGATAAAGATGAAATACCACAGACCCATCCACTTTATCATAAGTTTTCTTTTAACTCAGCCCAAACATCACTAGCAAGTTTAGAAAACACATGTCCCATATACAATTCTTCGCTTATAGAGTTCAAAATCCAAGTCATGACTATTGATTACACCTATCCCTTTGTCTAGCAAGAACAAGATCTGTTTCAGATTTTACACAAGACTTATCTATAAATCCCCATTTGTTTTTTTACTTGTAAAGCAAGAGTTAAACTATTTGCCCAAACAGAATAGTTTTCAGATCCTTTTAGTTTAATTGAAGTAATAGTGAGATTACTAGAATCAGATGCATGTAAATACAGTGGATTACTAACATCTAGTTTACTAATCAAAGTTTCATTCACACCAGCATCACCATTACCACCTAATAGATTAGGACCTCCTGCATTAGGTCCACCAGAGTAGGACCTCCTGCATTTGGCCCACCATCTTGATTATTATCCCCCATAATAGAATATTACAGAGAATCAACAAGAACACTTAATCAGCAGTAAACAAAGCAACTCACTCAGTCAACCACTAAAACACAAAGATCAAGAAATCAAGATAAACAATCAATATAAACAACTCAAGCAATCAAACAAAAAACACAACAATCCTAGACAGGCGAAGCCTCGCTGGTGATCCAGATAGCCGGTTCCTCAAGGGTATCGACCCAGTCCTCACGGGGGAGCCTTTAACCCTAAAATAGACCCTAAAGCTAAACAGGATCTCAGTCCTGGCAAATGACTCCTTGGACAGTCTCTAGAACAAAAGGAATGTAAACAAAATGGAAAGATCTCACCAAGGGAATAACCCAATTTAGGGTTTCCAATAACTCAGTGTCAACCTTCAAGGTTGATCACAGAGAGCATAGGATAAAAGCACTCCTCAAGAACCAAGATCCAAGCTAATCAGCTCCAACAGATCAAACAACAACTTTCACACGGAATAAACAGCACCAGATCCACACAGGTCACAGATCTAATAAGAAATTCAAGGAACCAATATCAAGAAACCCCAAGAACACAACCTAGGGCTCTAATACCATGTCAAAATTCATGGTATCAAAAGCTTAAAACTCTTTATTAAAATAAATCCCAAACCAAAAAGTTTAAAACCCAGAAACATACAAAGAATCTGAATACAAAACTAATCTCTCAAACTCTCAACTCTCTATACAACATTATACCTAGATTGTAACTGAGAACCAACTAAGAATAGATTCGAGATGAATCTGTTCAACACTCATACAACCCTAGAATATTAGAGAGACAATGTAGAGACTGATCTAAAAATAATGAGGTTCTAAACTCTGGAATGAACGAGAGTAAACACCCCAACCGATGGCGGAAACATCGAGGTGTCACGTAGTGATGATTGTTCAATAGCTCATGGACTAAAAATGTAAATATTGATATATTGATTACAATTTAATTACATTGAATTGAAATACAACGATTCTAAATGCCAACTAACAGAAATACATTGAATCCAAAATCTAAGTAAATTACAAAAGCTTAAAAGTCATCTCATAAGAACCTGAAACATGTACGAAAATAATTTGGTCAATACAAAAATGTATTGGTGAGCATACCCTGTTTTGAATACATATAGTAAGAAAAAGTGTTAGCAATTCATGTGTTGTATACAGTTTGCAATTATGTAATAGGCAGTATCCGGTCAATACCAACCCTGAAACAGTCAACAATGAAATCTATATATAGTATGCGCTAGTAATAGTAATGAAACACATCACAATGACCAAAGACTTAACTCTTCACGTAAGTCCACAGGGGTATATACCATAGTACTATTCATTGAAATGCTCGGCCCTCAAAGGTTAATGGTTGACAGGTCATAGATACACACAGTTTCACATAAAGCAAACACACATGAGAATTGCATTAAGTATAAGAATAACATTTGATAATAGTGTACATGAATAGCCCCAAAAGAGTAAAACATGAAAAGGGGAAAGATATACTCACAGTTTGCAAAAGCGATCCAACTTAAGCGGTAGTGAGCTAAGTAATGGGAATTCCGAGGAATTCAACCTATAACGTAATAGAATACTAATAAGGGAAAAGTCTAAGAGTCTAAGGTAACCAGGGTCTAAGCATTAGGGTTTGCGAAGTCGATTTGGGGAATTAGGGTTTTATGATAAATCGAATTTATATAAAAGTTGTATAATACACCAAATTTTATAAATGTGGTTTAGGTAATATAATTATTACCAATTGAATATTGAGATCAAAATATGTTTTGAATAATTAAAACAAATAAATACTTTAACTAGTTATTGTAAATAAATACAATAATCATATATATTGCAATAAATAATTACGAATGACACAATGATTCGACGATCGATAATTAAGTCTTTCAAACATAGGAATATTTCTATTTTATAGAAAAATATTCATAAATCATAGTTTAATAATTTACATTTAACGAATTAATTAATAATATCTAATTAAATGTAAATAAACTAAAAATACAAGATATGATTCAAAAATGATATTTTTTATGAAAAATAATTATTTTCTGATGTATAAAGGTGAAAATAATTTTTCCATAATTTTTCTCCATTTATTTATATTAAAAATGAATTTAATGGGTTTAAATCATGTTTAAATAGGAAAATTAATAAAAATAAATGTTTTCTGAACCAATAATTTTATTTCAGTTAATAATGATTAGAAATAATTTCCCAAAAAGTTTGAGATTAAAATCATTAAAAATGAATTTTTTAATCAATTAAATATGATTAATATAAATTAAATCAATAAAAATATAAAAATAAGCCATTTTCCAGAAAATAAAATTATTATAATTTTCTTTAGGGTGTCAAGATGCTACACCTAAATTTTCTAATTTTTGGATAAAAAATGAATTTATTATGAATATTTAAGATATATATAAATATGTACATAATACAAATACTGTCTAAAAATTTAAAGAAAAGAGGAAAAAAACATCTATCAGACCCGCGAGTCAGAGCTCGAACCCGGTCCTTCCACTTACATACCAACACAACAACCACTACACAATAACCTTCTTTAGTTATTATTTTAGAAAAATAAACTATATAAACAATTATTGCAGCTTCATTTTCTTCCCCAACTTAACACACAAACCCTAGCCCTAACACCAATGTCAATAGAACCCGATTCGACACAGATAGCAACTAAAACCATAGGGCTTTCGATCGGAATTGAGTGAGGATAAAAACGGCATAAGAAAAACAGACTCACATTGCGTTTAAAGATCGAAAAAAGAAAGGTGCAGGTCCGCTGACTAGAAGCCCGATTACGAAGCTTTCCATCGTGTTTTAGTTTCGTTTTTTTTTTCTGTGGGTTTTGTTGTGTAAGGGTGCAGAAACGTAAGGGCGAGTTTAATTTATATAATGATTGGTTAAAAACGCGTTTTGAGGCGTTTTAGAAATTCCGGTCGGTTTGCCACTTAAGACCCGATTAATACTCGATATAATTCGATTGATTGCTCGATTAAATGATGGTAATTGCCTGTGTTAATGTAGAAAAACGCTTAAGAAATGATTAAAGTCCAAAAAAAAAATAAATGAAGGAGTTTAATGCTTGCCGAAATAAATCCGGTGATCGGAAATCGACCGGAGCAGTAAAAAAAAAGGTCAGAGATTCTGTTTTGAAACTTTCAAAAACTGGCAGAAATGGTCCCCGAGGTTTTGATTTTATATATTATTGTTTAAAGTTTGTAATTTCTTAATAATTCTAAACAAAAACGTCATAGTTTGGAACTTATAAACTTTCGAGCTTTTAAAAATAATAAAATAATAATAATAATAATAATAATAATAATAATAATAATAATAATAATAATAATAATAATAATAATAAATGTCAGATGCTCCTCCTCTCTGCAAAAGGTAACCTTATGGTTGCTTGTCTGTCAAAGCTGAATTATATATAATAATACCTACTCGCAATACACTGTGAGCTTATGGTTTTATATTCTTCATTCTCTGTTTTAGATCCGTTTATTTGTTAGCCTATTTCGTTTCATCCACCACCACCGTCTCCAACCTGTAACCCTTCACCGTCCTCCTCCGCACCCCACCGTCCTCCTCCACACCTCACACCCGAGCTGCCACCTTCTTCCTCCTCCACCCCACAACCACCACCTCCTCCGTCAAACCTTCAACGGATCTTTTTCAAAATTTTCCATTCCTAGTCGTTACCTTCTCTGGTTCGTCCGTTTATCCTACGTTCGACCGGTTGTTTCCTCCGTTCGTCCGTTTCCTCTCCTCCTTCGACCGTTTTTTCTCTCCGTTTCTCCTACGTTCGACCGGTTGTTTCCTCCTTCGACCGTTTTTCTCTCCGTCTTCCACGTTCGGCCGGTTTTTTTCCTTGGTTTCCCCTCCATTTCACTTTCGGCGGTTTTTCTCTCCGTCTTCCCTTTCGGTAGTTTTACATTTCCCTCCCTATTCTGTTTGTATCCAACCAGGCCATTGATTTATATTATAATAATAATAATAATAATAATAATAATGGGGTAAGGAATTAGGTGGGGTTTCGTTTAGAGGGCGGGCAACCCGTG
This sequence comes from Ambrosia x helenae, assembly GCA_030844895.1. Taxonomy (NCBI): domain Eukaryota; kingdom Viridiplantae; phylum Streptophyta; class Magnoliopsida; order Asterales; family Asteraceae; genus Ambrosia; species Ambrosia x helenae. The sequence goes on from JAUTDX010005855.1 coordinate 4,706, forward strand.
GTTGCTACCCTCTCCGCCTTGTAACGGGTTTTTGCTCGCCGTTTCCTTGCCCCCCAACTCACCTCGAGTTCGGCGGTTTACTTTTCGCACATGGCCCCTGCCAGGAGGGCCCGGAACGTCAAGTCACGAAGTTCTGCGCAGGGCTCTGCTAGTGGCCTGAGGGCCTGCCCCTTTAAACTTTTTCACGATTGTAAAGATGGTAAACCGGGCATGACGGTTTTTTGCGCCTCCTTGGACACATCCAAAGCACCCACCTCAACACAGAAAACCGAAGGCTTTCTCTGAAGGAGGCTATCTCGAGGGATCGGGACCTTTTTCTAGATGTCGGGGAAGTTCTCAAGGAAGGAGATAAATGGTTATGTGGGAGGTGCATGGTGATGCATGCTCTCAGTAGGGGTGCAAGCATGACGATGAGGTTGTATCGTTTGCCGTGGTCTCTGAAGATGTCGAAGATTTCATTGTTGGGATACGAAACCATGTCCATCGGTAGACGACGCAAACCCACGTCACCCAACCGGGATGGTTGGGATGTTGCCCTCCTCGAGCGTGTTTTTTCCCTCCCTATTCAAACTGTTAAAAGCATCCCCCCTAGTTGTCGTCTGAGGTTTGCTCAAGCGTTAACAGGTGCTTTACGCAAAGTAGTGGCGTCGCCAGGCTCGGTTGACAATTGGGTCCAATTGTTACTGCTTCCACGTTAACCCTGCGGGTGGTCAGACCGTCCTCTAGGCAAGAGCGAAGATCAGGGAACAGGAAATCCCTGCAGTGTAGTAGCATCATGCAAGCGTTAGGAGAATGGAAAGATGGGTCTGGGTTTGCGGTCTTGGTTTCTTCCCTTTGGATAGCGCGGGGGAGATCTCGGAATCTAGGGGAGAAGCCAAAATGGGAGAGGACAACGAAAGCGAACCTAATATAAAACAATGTCTTCGAAAAGTCAGGGACGGTCATTTCACGGCGGCGGTTAAGGTGTTGTGCTCTAGTGGAGTCGCCCCTCTATGTGAATCGACCATGAAGGCTCTCATTGATAAACACCCAGTGGTGCCGCCTCCATCCTTTCCTTCTAACCCTATAGCTCAACCCGCTCTATCGGTAGATGAGGGTTGTGTGCTTAAATGTATCCGATCTTTCCCTAAAGGGACATCCTGTGGGAGGGACGGGATACGGGCCCAACACCTGTTGGATGCTATTGGGGGCGAAGGCTCTGTGACTTCCTCGGGTTTGCTAGCGGCCATCACTGAAGTTGTCAACCTTTGGCTTAGGGGGGCCTGCCCTAAGACGCTTGCCGAGTTCATTGCATCGGCCCCCCTCACCCCCTTATTGAAACCCGATAATGGAATTCGGCCTATTGCTGTGGGGCATTTGGCGAAGGCTAGTTTCTAAGGTGGCAATGAAGAAGGTCGGAAAGACATTGCCCAGTACCTAGGGGACTTTCAATTCGGAGTAGGGGTACCAAATGGGGCAGAGGCGGTGCTCCACAGTGCCAACAGGTTCCTCAACTCTTTTCATACGGATGGGTCTTTGGCTATGCTTACAGTAGACTTCTCTAATGCCTTTAACATGGTTGACCGTACGGTTTTTCTCCAAGAGGTTCACCAGAGATGCCCGTCCATATATCCGTGGGTCCAGTTCCTTTATGCCCAGCCTGCTAGGCTGTATGTGGGCAATGATTGTATTGGGGCTACCACTGGAGTGCAGCAAGGAGATCCTTTGGGGCCCCTTCTCTTGCCCTTGCCTTACATCCCCTTATCATGCGGATTCAGGAACACTGTAACTTACCGTTTCATGCCTGGTATTTGGATGATGGGACGATTATAGGCAACGCAGTGGAGGTTGCTAAGGCTTTAGACATCATCAACGTGCATGGGCCATCTCTGGGGCTTCATCTAAATATTAAGAAAACAGAGGTCTTTTGGCCGACGTGTGACGGATTGAAAAGTCAGGACGGGCTTTTCCCGACAGGGATTGGTAGACCGGAGAAAGGGGTTAAGCTCCTTGGTGGGGCTGTTAGCCGAGATCCTACCTTTATTGGGAGTTGGCAGGGCGGCGGGCTACGAGTGCGGTTGGCCTTATGAAACTACTGTCCCGCCTTAGAGATCCCAAAGTGAACTCCTGCTGCTCAGGTCATGTATGGGGGTCGCTAAGTTACTTTTTGGGTTACGAACTTGTCAACCCCACTTCATGGTGGACGCGGTATCCCTTTTCGATGATGCTCTCCGTGAAGCTATCGAAGATATAGTTGTGTGTGGCGGCCCTTCTTCGGGGACCTCCAGTGGCGCTTGGCATCCTTGCCGATGCGTTTAGGTGGTTTAGGCCTCCTGTCAGCTCGAGATGTTGGGGTCTATGCCTTTGTGGCGTCCAGAGCTCAGTCTTGGGAACTTCAGGATCATATCCTCCGGAACAGTGGGGTCACTGGACTAGACCCAGACTATCACCAGGCGCTCGAACGCTTAAATGTCTATCTCCCGGACTTCGATATTGGCGGTTTTTCTAACAAGGACACCGCCCCCCGAAGCCACAAAAAACTTTGGCGAATGCTCTTTTTAACAAAACTGCTCAGAGCCTGGGAGAAGTTTTTGAGTTGTCCTCTCGCCAGAAGGCGGTGATTGAATGCCTAAAAGGCCCCCATGCTCAGGATTTTTTTGACCGTTATCCCGATTGAGGGTTTAGGTCAATGCATGTCTGCAGTGGAGTACAGGGCTATACTCAAATACCGATTGATGATCCCTATGTACCCGGAAGATGAAACATGCCCCATCTGCCGTAAAACTTGCATGGATAAATACGGGGAGCATGCAATTCATTGCAAAGAGCTCCCTGGTTTTCAAATATCGGCATGACTGGGTGAGGGACGTTTTATGGGATATCCTGAGAAGAGCTGGGATCTCTGCCAAAAAGGAGGCTCCTGTAAACTTCCTCACAGACCCCACGGAAGGGAGATCCACCTTGCGACCCGCAGATCTGCTTGTCTTTGGTTGGGAGAAGGGGAAACATGCTGTGTGGACCTCACCGGGGTTTCTCCGCTGGTTGGGTTAAGGGAAACAGGGTTCGTAGCTGGGCAAGCATTAAGAAAGGCGGAATCAAAGAAAGTAGATAAACACGCTAAAGCTTGTGCAGATAACCAACATGTCTTTACCCCTCTGGCCTTTGACACCTTTGGCTCCCTGGCGCCAGAAGCTATTCGTTTCTTGACCAGGGTCCAACGGGTTGTCCACAGCAATGTTTCATCCCCAGGGGGCAAGGATTTGTCTTTAGTAGACTAGGATTTGCAATTCAGAAAGGGGTGGCGGCGCAACTTGTTGCCCGTCTACCTTCTATTATGATGTAATTTTCGTATTCTATTCTATGTTATAAAATTATTATCTAAAAAAAAAAAAAAAAAAAAAAATAATAATAAATAAACTTTATGAATGTCAAAATATTACGTTTAAATAGTGTTTCCATATACTCGTTCGGTTAAAAGACAAACATTTCTATATATATATATATATATATATATATATATATATATATATATATAGGATCAGGATCATATGAAAACTCACATGAGTTGTGAGAACTAGAAAACTCCATTGGACCATTCACAAAGTGACACCTCACCACCTTTATAGTTTTTTGTATTTTTTAAATTAAGGGTATGAAAGTCTTTTGCCTAAAATAATGAGGGATAATTTAGTAATAACATCCCACCCCCACCCCACCCCACCCCCCACCCCAACTAAATACCTTTAAATAACAATAATAATAATCATAAAAATCTTCTCTCCTCTCTCTCTCTCACACACACACACACCAGATTCATTCTCTCTCTCTCTAAAAAACCAAGAAGAAACCAGATCTGGTGGTGGCGATGGGGCTGAGGAGGCGGAGGACGGTGGTCCGGGTGGGGGCAGAGGCGGAGGGCGGTGGTGTGGGTTCGAAACAGGGGTTAAGATGGAGGTAGGGGGTGGGGGTTTCGATGGGTTTTGAGGCTAACGGTGGTGGTGGTTTATGCACAGGACGACGGCGACGTAGGGGTTTGTTGGAGGACGATGGTGAGACGAGGAAGACGACCGTGGGTTGTTGGGGGTGGGAGACGGAGGAAGACGACGGGGAGACGACGGAGGACGACGGTGAGACGCGGAGGACGCCGGTGGCACTAGACGGAGGTTTGTTTTTTTTCTTTATTATTATTATTACTGTTATTATTATTATTATTATTATTAAAAACTGTTATTATTATTATTATTATTATTATTATTATTTTTGTTATTATTATCATTATTATTTTTTATTATTATTTTTAAAGCTGTTATTATTTTTTTGTATTTTCTGTTATTATTATTTTTATTTTTTCGGTTATTATTATTATTATTATTATTATTATTTATCTGTTATTATTATTATTATTAATTCTGTTTTATTTTTTTTATTTTTTTTATTTTTTTTGTTTATTATTATTATTTTTTTGTGTTATTATTATTTTTTTGTTATTATTATTATTTTTTTCTGTTATAATAATAATAATAATTATTATTATTATTTGGTTTTGTTTTACATTTGACGTAATACACATGTTGATATTTTTGGGGGTATCTTTTTACCGTTGGCGTAATACGATTGTATAGATGTTTGTTTTGGTGTAGTAGGTTGTTTTGGTTTAACACTAAGCGTTTTTTGGTGTAGTAGGTTGTGTATGGTAGATTTTACATTGGTGTAATAATTACACCAGTGTAAAGCATCCTCATGATATGTTTGTTTGGTTTTTTGCAGATGTAGCAGCGGGTTTTTTTTTTCTTTACAAGAATGTATAGTATGATTTTTTTAAATGTTTTGTTTTTGTTTTTACATTTGATGTAATACACAAAAATGGTATTATTGGGGCATTTTTTTTACCGTGGTGTAATACGATTGTAAAGATGTTTGTTTTTGGTTTTAACACTATGTGTTTTTGTTGAAGTAGGTTGTGTATGGTAGATTTACACTGGTGTAAACAATTACGCTAGTGTAAATGATCCTCGTTATATGTTTGTTTGGGTTTTTACACTAGTGTAAATAACTATACCAATGTAAATCATCTTCATCATTTTTTTGTTAAATTTTGTGTATGGCAGATTTACACTGGTGTAAATTACACCGGTGTAAATCATACAGATTTTATGGATGGATGTTTTATATAGATGTAACTAAAACACTGATGTAAATTTTACACCAGTGTAAAAGCGAGGGGGAGATGACAAAAAATGCACGTTTTTTTAAATAAATTTTTTAAAAAAAGTAAATTATTTTAATTAAATTAATAAAATAAACTTTAAAAATATGATTGTTTTTAATAATGGAATAAAAAATATTTTTGTTTTTTAAAAAAGTAATTTAATTAAAAAAATAAAATAGAGTTTATTAAAAAGTAATTTAAATAAAATAGAGTTTATTTAAAATAAAGTAATTAAAAAAGTAATTTAATTAAAAAGATAAATATTTTAAATAATAGAATAAAATATTGAATCATATAATAATAATTTTCTTTCTCTCTCATGGGTAAAAGACTTTGATACCCCTAAGTGTACTACAACATAATAAAATATTACTTATTAATCTAATAAAGACAAAAATCCTAACTTTTGATCTCAACCATTGGATCATCAAGATCAATGGTCCACAAGAGTTCTCTAGTTCTCACAACTCACCTTAGTTCTCACATGATCCTAACCATATATATATAAATATAATGATCGAGGGAAAACTCAACATTTTATTAAATTTGAAATGATAGAAATACAAGGGTTAAAACTGACAACTTGCTAATAAATGAGGGTGACGGTTGTCACAACAACGTATTTATAGGAGCTGATCAAGTGGCCAAGAAACACAAATCCAACGGTGTTAAATGATTTGTGTTTCTTCATCCAACGACCATCTCAAAGCCTCAAACTCTCCACACGGATCGCTGACGTGGACAAGGCTTTAATAAACTTTACACGGGCCAGTCACAAACCAAGGCCCAAAGATTCTTCTTTATTCCTCCATCAGTCCAGCAACAATCCTTTAGCCCACACGAACTCTTTATCTCTTTTAGCCCAATCCATCCTTTAGCCCAAAACCTCTAAACTTGAAATATAGCTTATGCAACATGTCAAAGCAATTATCAATAAACTTTGACATTCCATTTTGATATTTAGGATTGAACCAACATATATTTCAATAGAAACCCTGCAGTTAAAGCAATCAAAGCTTCAGAGACGTTGCTTCTTTATTAGTAACTATAATCTCATCGGATACATCCAACGGTGCAGATTGGTTTAACCTATTGAATGAATTACTATTACTATTGCTATTGCTATTTCTATTGCTATTCCTATAAATTGGAGGGAACGAATGTTACAAAAACCGCCTAATTTAAACGGTTGAGATTGCTCAAAATCTTGATCCGACTGATGAGTTCAAACCAAAAACGGTTTTGAATGGCCGGCGTCAATAGTATTTTAAATATTCTCATTCATTAATCACGTACTCATCCATAATATAATTGCAATGATAGAAGGCATACTACATCCGGTTTAAATAGCCAAACTTTCTTTATATTCCTAATCAGTGTTGTAAACTATAGGTGAAATTGGTATTTAAAACAAACTTTACTAATCTATCATGTATAGATTAGGCTGATTTCTTGAACACCAACAATACATAACTTGTGGTTGAGTAACAACTACAACAACAAACACTAAATAGTAAAGAAGTCAAAACAAAAGTCTCCATTTGAGTGTATCCATAGAAAACTAATCAACATCTTTATCATCAATAGGAATACTAGCTAGTACCATCAAGTTGACCATGAACTTTAGCACCAATACACAAATCTCTAATAGTTATATGCAATTACTTTTAGCTATCACCATCCACATTAAGTGTGAAACCAAACTATAAATAAACATTGGTAATGGATTAAACAAGGGATGGGTGGGTAGAGATGTGCTGGTGGTATACATAATACCAATAAATAACTAAACCCAGGAAAAAGAGGAGAGCTTGTGGTGGTAGAGGGTGCAGCAAACCACCTAAACCGGTGAGACCCAAGTAGAATAGGACAACAGAAATCTGGTACCAAAAATTGACAATAGATAGATTAGCTAGAGGAGACGACATAAATGGTCGTACAACGGCGAGAAGCGGTCTCACGCGTCAGGTGAAGGATGGCCGGCATCATAGGTCGGGCGTGGTTGGTTGGATGGTGGTGAAATTTGGTGGTCCAGGCAATCTTTTTGGAGGGGTGGTGAGATATCATCTGCGGCTGAAAGAGAGGCAACAAAAGGCGGTTGGCGCCGGAAGGAAAAGAGATTGCAAGAGGATTAGGGTTTATTGGCTTGATACCATGTTAACAATTGTGAAATTTGTCCTTAAGGGTATAACCCATTCATATGATCACCATTATATATAGTTACATAGTACAGGGATTAGAGTTACAAATTTATACAAATCGCCCTATACTAAAAAGCATCACCAAATAACCAAAGGCTTAACTAATCTATCTAACAACATGAATACAAGGGTTAAGGTTGCATATGGGAGTACATTGGGGCAGACAATGATCATGGCTTGGGAGATTCCTTTGTGTCATGGAATCCTCAAAAAACAACAAACTGATGCCCTCTCTTCATGCGAATTAGAATTTATTGTCGCAGCAACATGTCAAGCAGTGTGGTTAAAAGGATTGTTGAGTGATGAAGAAAATGGTTATACTTCAGGATAGTGATAATTCTATTATGTCCTTAATGAAGAATCCAGTTTTCCCGGCTAAATAAACATATTAGTATCATAATTAACTTTATTCGTGAATGTATAGAAAATTGAGAAATACAAGCCAAGCATGTTAGCAAAGAGGAGTAACGAGTAGACAATCTTATAAAAGCTTTACCAAGAATCAAGTTTATCGAATTGAGAACTCTACAATTGGTTTGGTAGATCTTAGAAGAACACATAGGATCAGGTCATGGCTCACTGATGACTGCCATTCAAGTCATGAAAAAATCTAATCAACCTAGATAGCTATAGCAAGTAAGGTATCATATCCACGAGAAGCATGTGGTTAGTATAACATGTTTCCTCTTATTGTGAAAATTCAATAGAGAAGATTTGATTTGGCTTTAATTAATCTAGTATTAACCTAATTTGTAATCAATTATGAAAGATGAACAAACAACACACAAAGAATGTGAGATAAGAAACAAGTTATTACATCCAGGTTCAGATTTGGTAGCACTAAGTATAACCTAAATTCACTTTTCTAACAAGCTAGATAGACATAACTACATTCATATCATGATTTTGAACGACAATTGTATGACCAAAAATATATGGTCGTGGAACATACTGATTCAAAAACCAAATAAGAGTACACGCTAGGATGTTATCTAACCAATTGTTACCTAAGCAGATGCTCAACCCACTTCTTGGTTGTTACTAATTAAATGACCAAATAACTACTAGATCATCTAGTTGTGTCAATGAAAAATAAATTTGAAACACTCCTCAACACAATACAAAAATACCTATATAAAAAATCATTCACGGGTAAAAATAATAATATATTTATGTTTATCAAAGTTAATAAATAAAACTGTACGCATTTGCATAATCATATTCAACACCCGCTTGTGATCACAAAATAACTAGTAATAAACTATAATTATAAAGAAATACGATGACTATCAAATTCTTCATAAAGTAAACAATTAACTAAAAATTTTCTTTGTTCTTCCTAGTCTTTGTTCCGTCCATAGCCTCCGACCCAGTTGTCTTATCTCGTTCACTGGCCAACGCAACCAAGAGGCTGCCACGCTCAGTTATTGTCCCCTGCTGTGTGATCACACCATTGTCACCTGTGTCTCTTTTTATATTTTCCTCTATGTTGTGATAGAACATAGGTAGTTCCTTTTTGGACTAAAAGCAGCCCACTAACATCTGAGTCCACCATAATTAATTATATACGTTCATTCAGCCCAAAGGATTGGCCTAAGCCAGAGGTAGACGTGTACAATACCAGATTTGGGCCCAAACTGGTTCAGTTGTAAACCGGCCTGGTTTTTACCTTGGGCTTAAAACGGTTCAGATTGTTGAAAGTAATAAAAGTTCTCATCGGGATCTCTTGCATGCACGTGTGACTAGTTTGAATAAGCCGTTGGCAAGTTGGTTGCTTTGTCCTGGTTTTCAGGGTTGTTAGCTAGTTTTATGTTTAGCTGTTATGTTCTTCCTTATTTAAGCTTTGCATTGTTCTCATTTCAAGTTGTACTCTTTCAATTATTCAGTAATCAATAATACACGTGCATTCTCTTTGTTAAGTTCTTCTTTGTGAGGGTTTTAGTTTATAAGCTCATACCAACACGTGGTACCAGAGCTAGTGAGAATTTGTCATGGCTGAAGCAATGAATGTATCACATCCATCTCAACATCCTCTTCCCATGTTCAAGGGAGAAGGGTACGAGCATTGGAGCATCAGGATGAAGATGATCCTCAGAGCTAAAGGGCTATGGGATATGGTGAACCCGGGTATGACAGATCATGGAGAAAATGTTGAAGAGACAAGGAAGGAACTCAAAAGAGATGCTCAGGCATTAGCTGTCATTCAGCAAGGAGTACATGACACATTGTTCTCCATTGCTACTGCTGAAACATCTCGAGAAGCATGGGATATTCTTCGTATGGAGTACCAAGGTGATTCTCAAGTGCAAGCAGTCAAGTTACAAGGATTGAGAAGAGGGTTTGAGAACCTGTCCATGAAAGAAGGTGAAGTTGTTGGTGACTATTTCTCCCGAGTAATGGGAATAGTTAGTCAACAAAGATCATTTGGAGAAGAGATCCCTGACCAGAAGATTGTTGAGAAGATTTTAAGAAGTCTCACTGCCAGATATGATTATGTAGTGCCATCTATTGAGGTGGCTTATGATCTCAGCACCTTTACTCCAGTCAAGTTGATAGGATGTTTACAATCTCAGGAGGAGAGATTAAATGGCAGATTGGGTGAAGGTAAAAGTATTGATAAAGAAAGATCTGATGAGCAGGCTTTGCAGGTGTACCAACCCAACAGGAGATCATCATATGATCAAAATAATAGAGGACGTGGCAGAGGAAATTATAGATGTAGAGGAAGGGGGTGTATGAATGAAGACAGGAACAAAGAGCCCCAATGTTACAACTACAACAGGTATGGTCATGTCAAGAGAGAGTGTTGGTACAATGATGAAAGTCAAGCCAAAGTTGCTGCAAACACAGAAGAAGAAGAAGGTAATCATGATGAGACTCCTTACTTATTTATGGCTTTAAGTGCTGATGTTACACAAGAGAACCCGAGTCTTTGGTTCATAGACTTAGGTTGCTCTAATCATATGACAAGTGTCAAGTCCATCTTTGTAAGTTTGGATGAATCCTTTAAGTTGAATGTGAAGTTAGGAGATAAAAAGAACTTGGCTGTAGAAGGCAAAGGTACTATTAAAATTAAAATGTCAAATGGTGTTTATAAGTACCTTGATGATGTTTACTATGCACCAAATCTTGAATATAATCTGATGAGTGTTGGTCAGTTGACGAGGAAAGGGTATGCCCTTTTGTTTGATGATAATGCATGTTCAATCATTCACAAAGAGACTCAATCAGAATTGATGAAGGTTCAGTTAGCTAGTTAGCTGCCAACAATATGTTCCCACTGGATGCAACTAAGGTTAAGTCAAGTGGGAGTTCTAAAGTTCATGAAGATACAAGATTGTGGCATTGCAGATTTGGTCATCTTCATTCACAGGCTCTTCAACAATTACACAACAAACAAATGGTGACTGGACTACCTGTGATGAAAGAATATGGGCAGTGTGAAGGATGTGCCTTGGGCAAGATGCATAAACTGCCTTTCCAGTCAAGTACTAAGAGAGCTACACAGCCTCTGGAACTTGTGCACACTGATGTATGTGGGCCTATGCAGTGAGAAGTCTTGGTGGTAGCAGGTACTTCCTTCTCTTTATTGATGATTATTCAAGGATGACTTGGGTATATTTTATAGAAAGGAAGTCAGAAGTTTTTTCCAAATTTAAAGTGTTTAAAGCTTTTGTTAAAAAACAAAGTGAGAAATTTATCAAAGTATTAAAAAGTGATAGGGGGAGAGTATTGTTCACAGGAATTTCATTCTTTCTGTGAGTTACATGGCATTAAAAGGCAACTCACAACTCCATACACACCTGAACAAAATGGCGTGTATGAGAGGAAAAACAGATCAGTTGTTGAGAGAGCACAATGCATGCTACAAGCTAAGGGATGCCTAGTCATTTCTGGGCTGAGGCAGTCTCTACAACTGTCCACATATTGAATATCTCCCCTACAAAGGCATTGGATGTCAAAACTCCAATGCATATGTGGACAGGAGAGAAACCTGAAGTGAAAGACTTGAGAGTCTTTGGCAGTATTGCCTATGGATTGAAGCCTAGTGAGTTAAAACACAAATTTGAAGCTACATCTGCAAGTGCATTTTGATTGGACCTTCTTACCCATCAAAGGGGTATAGATTGTACAATCCAATCACTAAACAGATTATCAGCAGAAGAGTTATCAAGGCATTTGAAGATGAACAATGGGATTGGTCTCAAGTGAAGAATGAGCAAAACAAACACTTATGGGACTTAAAATGTTTTTGATGATCTACTTGATATCTCAAATGACCATAATGCCCTGATGAAGAAGTGCAGCCTAAACCAGCAAACACTTCCAGTCCAAATGATTCTCATGGAGCAGCAAGTAATAATGTTGCTGGTGATGTCCCTGATCCCTCATGTTCCCATGGTACATAAGCTACAGTTGATGCATCATCATCCCTGATTAAGACATCGCTACTCAGTGAAGTTTACAAGCAAACATCTCCCATGGAGGATTATATGGTATGTGAATTTGCTCTAAATATTATTGATCCTATGTGTTTTGAGGATGCAGTGGTAAAGCAAGAATGGAGAGAAGCAATGACAGAAGAAATTAAGTCAATTGAGAAGAATGGTACTTGGCAGATTGTTGAGCTCTGTTAACAAGAATGTGATTGGGTTAAAGTGGCTATTCAAGACCAAATTGGGGCCTACTGGTGAGATTATAAAATACAAAGCCAGGTTGGTGGCCAAGGGATATTCACAGAGAATAGGAGTTGATTTTCAGGATACATTTGCTCCTGTTGCAAGATTCGAAACTATCAGGACTGTTTTGGCTGTTTTCTGCTGCTCAGGGTTGGTTGGTTTACTAACTTGATGTTAAATCAGCCTTCCTGAATGGCAAACTTGATGAAGAAATTTATGTTGAACAACCCAAGGGGTTTGAAGTGGAAGGATAGGAAAACAAGGTCTACAGGTTGTTTAAAGCTCTATATGGTCTGAAACAAGCCCCAAGGGCTTGGTATGCAAGAATTGATGCCTATTTTGTCTCACATGGACTGTGCTATGAAAAGAATGTTGCTGTGAAGTTACAGGGGTACACTGATAGTTATTGAGGTGGCTGTTTGGATGATAGGAAAAGTTTGCCCGCTTACACTTTTTCTCTTGGAAGTGCTGTTGTGTCCTGGTCTACTAAGAAACAACAATCCATTGCTTTGTCTAGCACTGAAGCAGAATACATCTCAGCTACTGGAGCAACATGTCAATCAGTCTGGTTAAGAAGAATTTTAAGTGATCTAATGATGGTGCAAAGTGAGCCAACTGTGATATTATGTGATAATCGTTCAGCGCGCTATTCATTTGTCAAAGAATCCAGTGTTAGATGGGAAGTCTAAGCATATTGAAATGATGGATCACTTTATCAGAGATATGGTTAATCAAAGCAAGTGATACTAGAGTATTGTAGCACTAATGATCAAATGGCAGATGTGTTAAGAAAGGTCTTATGCAAAGAAATGTTTGAGAAGTTTAGGAAGATGTTGGGATTAAGAGAACTTCAATTAAGGGAGGGTGTTGAAAGTAATTAAAGTTCTCATCCGGATCTCATGCATGCACGTGTGACTAGTTTGAATAAGCCGTTGGCAAGTTGGTTGCTTTGTCCTGGTTTTCAGGGTTGTTAGCTAGTTTTATCTTTAGCCGTTATGTTCTTGCTTATTTAAGCTTTGCATTGTTCTCATTTCAAGTTGAATCAATAATACACGTGCATTCTCTTTGTTAAGTTCTTCTTTGTGAGGGTTTTAGTTTATAAGCTCATACCAACACAGATGGAAATTGGTTTTAGGATTGAAAGCCCCCAACCCACTCAAAGCGATTTGGATCGGGTTCAAAACTTATTTAGCCCAAAAAACCAGTTCTATTGGGTTCAAACATGTTGGGCCCAAAATGGGTTGGGTTGTAAACCACTGCAAAAATCAATTTCCATCTGAACCGTTTTAAGCATCTTCACGTTGAGTCTTCGCAATCTAGCTTCCTCCGCAAGGTGTCATTACACAATCCTCTTGATCTTTGACTCTGCACAATCCTCTGGATCATCAAATCTAACTAGCATATGATAAAGTTTCCATTATTAACAGTCAACATTAAGTCATTAGCAAAGTTCACTGCATTGATAAAGATTTCTGGTGAACTCTCTTCTGTAACCCATCCTTGTGGACCATTCCACGCAGACCTTTAAGTATCACCAGAATATCACTAACTTTAACACCTATGCTTGTGTTTAGGAATTTACCGTAGAAATTAATGACATAAAAGTTTTATTCCCCTCCCCACATTTCTCTAGTGAATTTTCACTCAAAGCGAAATTGTCATTGTCTTTCCTTTAAATTCCTTCCATAAAGCAAAATTATTATTTAATCACTTCTCTAAACGAATTCCATCAATAAAAAGGAACTGGGTTGATTCTTATCTAACCAAACCTCTTCAAAGTGGAATTGTCTGGATGTCTGACCGAATTCCCTCCTCAGAGTGCAATTGTCCGGATGTCTAATCAATTCCCTACACAAAGTGGAATTGTCCAGAAACACGAAATTATATTATATTTTTTCTTTCCCCTCTTTTCTTTAAGGGAAATGGAATTTAATAATCCCAACTTTGGAGGGTTGGAAGGGAGCAGTCCCAACTTGAAAGTTGTAATATAACGGTAGTAACTTGTCAATGTTTTTATTCTAATGGTCCCAAACTAACCCCAGTTAAGTTTTTCTGTTAAGTGTCACATGACATCACACGTGACAGTCCTACGTGGCACAGTATATGTCCAGCTAGCAAAAAACGTGGGCCCCACTTGTTAAGTGCCACACCACCCCACCTACACCACCACCAACCACCACCACCAACACCACCACCAACCACCACCAACCACCACCACAACCACCAACCACCTACCACCACCACCAACCATCTGCCATCACCACCAACCACGAAGAACCCTAATTCTATACTCGATCAATTGACCAACGATTTGAACCTGTTAATCAAATTAATGTTAGGGCTATTATTGAAAAACGAATTCCAAAGAAAAACCATACTAAATAATCACACTAACCTGTTCATTTTCGAGGTGTAATGGATTAAAAAGGGTTTCGGCCACCGAGCATAAAACCAACGAATTGGAGCTTGATTTGGATGTTTTTGATGGGGGTTTTTGCACATAATGGATTGACTAAGATGCAGGAATGATTATATGGCTTTAATCCGTGGCATTTATAAACGATTCGTGGTATTTATAAGTGGGTTTGGTGAAGATGGTAGTGGTGGTGGTGGTGAAGATGACGTGGTGGCAGGTGGTTGTGGTGGTGTTGGTGAGTAGGAGGGAAACAAAATTTTTAAGGTGGTGGTGGTGTCGTCGGAGATGGTGGTGGTTGACGTTGGTGGCAGGTGGTTGTGGTGGTGGTGAAGATGACGTGGTGGCAGGTGGTTGTGGTGGTGGTGGTGGTGGTGAAGATGACGGTGGTGGTGGTGTGGTGGTGATGGTGGTGAAGATGATGAAGATGATGGATAATGGGCCCACCCTTTTTTTTGACAGCTCCACACTTTTTTGCCACGTAGGAATGCCATGTGGGATGCCAACGTGGCACTTAACAGAGAAAACTAACTGAGGTTAGTCCGGGACCAACAAAATAAAAAGGTTGACAAGTTGGGACTGCTGTGTTACAACTTTCAAGTTGGGACTGCTGCCTTCCACCCCCGAAAGTTAGGATTATTAAATTCCATTTCCCCTTTCTTTTTAATCCTTTAAAATCCCATTTTCTTTTATTCTTTGGTTTATTATTGAATGGATCCACTGCAAAAATCAATTATTGAAGAGAAATGTCAATTTTGTCTTTTGGAATGGATGACTATACACCACATATTTAGGGAAATTGGATTGTATCGCACTCAACTATTTGGGATTGGGCCGATAACGCACTGAACTATAAAATTGATCACCAACGCACTGAACTTTAAACCTCTTGGATTGTGTCACACTATGGCTGTGTTTGACCATGTCCAGAACCACTAAAACGATTACTTAGTGATAAAGAAGTTTAAAACGATTACTTAGTAACAAATTAATACAATTAACACATATGGATTCTTCCATTTGGACCTTGTCAAACACAGCCTTAGTGTGACACAATACAAGAGGTTTAAAGTTCATGCGTTGGTGATCAATTTTATAGTTCAGTGCGTTATCGGCCAATCCCAAATAGCTGAGTGCGATACAATCCAATTTCCCACATATTTATAGCATTAACAATATTATTATTATTATTATTATTATTATTGTTATTATTATTATTATTATTATTATTATTATTATTATTATTATTATTATTATTATTATTATTATTATTATTATTATTATTATTGATAGAACCTTAACAACTGAAGTAAATGATGAAGTTGACTAGACTTAGAACTTTCCACCCATTTGAAATATTTACAAGTTTTTAATATGATTTTCAGTTTTTCAACCTTTTAAATCAATAATAGTAATGCTACCTAAGATAATTGCTCTGTATCACCAATGAGGATCATTCCATACATGTATTGTTCTTTGTTTCTATTATCTCTAGTACTGTTATCATATTGTGCTGCACTAGATACCGTTTATGCAGATCAATCAATCAAAGATGGTAAAACAATTGTTTCTAATGGGAATATGTTTGAATTGGGCTTCTTTAGCCCGGAAAGTCCAGGAACCGATACTTGGGGATATGGTACAAGAAGATACCAGTTTGTACTGTTGTATGGGTTGCTAACAGGGACACACCGATCACAGACAGGTCGGGTATGTTCAAGGTCAGAAGAGATGGAAACCTGGAGATTATCAGTGGCAATAGCTCCTTGGTTTGGTCATCCAATTCATCGATATCTGGGCGGAGTAACAATTGGGTGGTGGTGATGCAGCTTTTGGATTCTGGAAATCTTGTTGTGTTGGATAAAAACGGCACTAATAATAATATGGTTTGGCAAAGTTTTGATCATCCTGTTGACACAATTCTACCAGGAATGAAATTCGGAAAGGACTTGAGTACAGGAAAAGAGTGGTCGATGATCTCTTGGAAGAGTCCTGATGATCCTTCTACCGGTGTGTATAGCAATATACTAGACACAAATGGATATCCACAATTTTTTGGTGGCAAGATCATGTTTTAATATCAAGACTTGGTCCATGGAATGGACTTGGGTACAGTGGCGGTCCAATCGTGAAAAAAGATCCAATTTACTCCTGCGAGTTCGTTATTGGTGAGAAGGAAATATATTATAGATATGAGCTTAAAACCTCGGTTCTTCAAAGGATAGTTTTGACCTGGGATGGAAAGACGCAGTTATTGCATTGGATTGAGCGAACCCAAGAGTGGATCGTGTATGGAGATATTAAAATAGATAGTTGTGATCTTTTTGCGGTTTGTGGTCCCTATGGAAGTTGCAGCGTTAACAAGCGTCCACCTTGTACTTGTATGCCAGGTTTTGAACCAAAAAATCCAGAAGAATGGGACGCATCAGATTGGTCAGGTGGATGCAAACGCAGAACGCCTTTGAATTGTGGGGATGTGAATGCAGATGGGTTTCGGAAAACTACAGGAATCAAATTACCAGATACACGAAGGGCATGGTATAATGTAAGAATGACCCTCACAGAATGTGAAATGACTTGCAGAATGAATTGTAGCTGTACCGCTTATGCAAATTCGGACATCAGTAACAGCGGAAGTGGATGTTTGCTATGGTTTGATGAGCTAATAGATATACGAGATTATAATACAGACCATAATATTTACATAAGAACAGCTGCCTCTGAGTTAGCAGGTACATATGTTTCTTCATTACCTTTGATCTTTGTCTACTAAAACTTGCTAACTGTTGCTGTTTGCCAATGGCAGGTCATCAGTCCGAATCCAACCGAAGGAAACGAGTAGTCACCGGTGTCCTATCATTTTCATCAGCTGCACTACTTCTGTGTGCAGTTGCTTATGCCTGTAGAAAGAGAAAGAAAAGGCTTCAGAAGAAAGACAATGGTAATACAACTGAGCCATTGATAAAAAGAATATAGTATGATTTTAGAGATCTATGTAATGTAAAGTAATTGGACATATCTTTCTTTAGGGGACATGGAATATGCCCTTGATAAAAAGAATTTAGGTGTCCAGACACAGCATGTTGGTGATATACCATTCATTAGCCTATATAAACTAGCAAAGGCCACAAATAACTTCAGTGTGTCCAATAAGATTGGGGAAGGTGGCTTTGGTCCCGTTTACAAGGTAATTAATAATTGATTCTTCTCTAATACAATGCTAAGCTTACCAAGAATTGTACACAAATATGTAAGTTATGCTTTAATCTTATAGGGTGTGCTGGAAGATGGACAAGAAGTGGCTGTGAAAAAGGCTATCAGACACGTCTCAACAGGGGATCGAAGAATTCAAGAATGAACTCATTTCTATTTCTAAGCTTCAGCATAGGAACCTTGTGAAGCTTCTTGGATACTGCATTCATGGAAATGAGATGATTTTGATTTATGAATACATGGCTAACAAAAGCTTGGACTCAATTATCTTTGGTATGAACCTCTCTATTTTGTAGCATTTCTTACCTGATTGACACATAAGTAGCACGAAGAGTAAAATTTGAAATTGCACAGATAAAACAAGAAGTTCAATGCTTGATTGGTCTCAACGCTTTGGTATTATACAAGGAATGGCTCGTGGTATACTCTATCTACATCAAGATTCCCGCCTCCAGATCATCCACAGAGATCTCAAGGCTAGTAATATATTGCTGGATGGAGACATGAATCCAAGATATCTGATTTCGGTCTTGCTAGAAGGTTTGTAGGACATGATAACATTGCCAAGACAAAGAAAGTGGTCGGGACATAGTAAGAACCCACAAAATGTGATCCATTATATTTTTACTGCGAAAAAAAAAGAAATGAAACTAATACGTTTTTTATTTTTATCTACTATGCTACAGTGGTTACATTTCTCCGGAGTATGCAGTACACGGGCATTTTTCAGTAAAGTCAGACGTATTTAGTTTTGGTGTTTTGGTGTTGGAGATAGTGAGTGGTAAGAAAAACAGAGAATTCTCCCACAAAGACCACAGTGACAACCTTCTTGGACATGTAAGTTAATCTGCTGGACTAACATTCAACATCATGGTCAACGTTTCTGTTAAACGACAATACTAAAATTTGAATCTTGGTCTGATGCAGGCATGGAGACTTTATAAACATGGCAGATCAATTGAACTTCTTAGTGAATCTTTACGCACCTCATGTGTGGTCCATGAAGTACTACGATCAATACACGTGGGGCTTATTATGTGTGCAACATCATGCAAAAGACAGGCCAACTATGTTATCAGTTCTTCTAATGCTTGTTAGCGACAGTGCTTTGCCTCCACCAAAACAACAAACCTGCTTTTTCTACAGAAGAGGAGAATACCCGTAAACATGACTCTGTTTCTTCATTCGATGAATACATGATAACACTATTGTATCCTCGGTAGCAAGCAGAGTCACTTCTTTTGTGCAGATGCTAATTCGTTAGTCGTGGAGAATGTGATCATTTCGTCCTTTAAATTCCGATGCAGATTATGCATTTTCAAAGCATTTGAAATCTGATTATCTTTTGTAGTGCATCCAAACACCCCTAAATTATGAATCGTTTCATACCTTTTATTATGATACACGATGAAAACTTGATACATGCTGTGGACACAATCATCGTTTCAAAATGTGGTGTGTGTTCCTGCATGTTTTGTTAATCGACGTGACCTACAAGACCAATATTACCATTTATCGTTAGTGCAAGTTGTTGGTATGATGTCGACAAACCGGTCGTTTTGTGCCGCTAATGCTGTTTATTTTGAAGGAACGTGAAGACAACTTTATATGGGTCCTTGAAATGCTCAAATATTTATTGGAAGAGTGTACGGAACAGTTTTCTATTTTAACTGACAGAGACCATGCGCTTATGAACACGTGTGACAAAATTTTCCCAGATGCTAACAAATATCTTTGCAAGTTTAACATTTATTAGGAAATTTCAAAACATTGCAAGAAATCATTTACTCACAAGGATTAGGAGGAATTTACATGTTCATGGTATAGTCTCCTACACCGGAAGCATATCAGTATAACATCAACAATATGTTTAAAGCACTTGTCAAAAGAATCCAGGAAACGTAAGTTTTCATTATTTACTTAATTAATTAAAAATAATTTTTAATTTTAATTATTTTATACTTTCAGATGTTTTTGATTATTTATATTATGAATGACCGGAACAAATATCATGAAAAATTTGCATTTGCCTGGACCAATAGAACCATAAATTTTCACCAAATTACAACCAATAGATTCAACAGCCAACATGCTGATTTAAAGAGAGACCTTGTAAGTGCGAACAACAGTTTGACCAGAATAGCGGGGTATATCGATGATGTTGTAGTAAAACAAGAGTCACATATAGGAGAAGTTTTGAAGAAAGTCACAACAAACAATGACAGCCACAAGCAACTATCTTTAATTCCTTGATGACCTACGCCTCAATGTTTACCACCATGAGCTTAAACTCATAGAAAACGAGTTTTATAGGTTAGAAACATTGAGGTCATTTGAGGCAAACCTGTGGTTGCCAACTTTACACGAGTTGTGGGTTAGTAGGCGCTTGTCGTCTCGACAATTATCAAAATAAAGGTATACATACTAAACACAATACTTACTTATTACGCGTATACCACTTAGAATTTAACATTTTTTAAATTTTTAACAGGTCACAAAATTTCGCTAGATTCAATAGACCCATTAAGGCGGAAGCTTGATGTTGGGTCAAAGATAATTGATAAGCATTTCATCCCTTAGTCTAATATCCTCTCTGCAAGTTTTTGTTAAGTATAGAAATTTTCTAAAGAAGAAAGTCAAGTATTGATGAAGCTAAAACAAAGTACTGAAGAGTAAAGTTCTGAATAGAACCAAACAAAACATTTGAAGAACAACTACTCAAGAAGAACTCCTGAAGGATTACTCATCAGTAGTTCCAGTAGAAGCTTCCCACCACCCTAAACTTTAGCAATTTCATATTATATTTGTTTTTAATAGATATTTTGTACAAATACCAATGCTACAGCTTGTTGTAGTATTATACTATTAATCTTATGCTTCGTATGTACGTTTCCTTGTATATAAATAGAAGGGTTCACACCTTCTATTTAATACACATACTTTAAGTTAGAAATCTATTTTCTAATATATGAGAATCATTTGAGTATACACAACTATTTTATTATTTACTGTTTGATTCTCATATACGCACTTATTTCACTTTAATTTATAATTTGAGGGGGATTATTTACTGATCATAAAAGTGAACTGTTAACTTAGAACAATTATTATTATTCCGCTGCATGTTTACTTTGATAAATTATTTTTTCAAGAAGAAACTGTGTAACTTAAGGTCCCTACAATTTGGTATCAGAGCAGAGCCCTGGTTTATCTGATAACATATCAATCTAATAAATTGAGAATCAGACACAAGCTCTTATTGATATTCAATCAAAGGATAAAAGTTCACTTTATTCAATCCATCACTTTGAGAAATTGTTAATCAATCAATCTTCTTAAAAATGGATCCTCATAATACTGGATCTGCAAATAAGCCTCCAATGATAGTCAGAAATGAATATAACATCTGGCAAAGAAGGATGACACATACCTTGTCACAGCAAAACACTGGTTGTTGGAAGTCTGTCATGTATGGACCCATAAACCAGTGACTGCAGATTTAGAAACTAAAGTTGAAAAAATAAAAGAAGCAAAAGACTATACAGATGAAGATTTCCTGAAACTTGAGCTAGATGCTAAAGCTTTTTCAATGTTGGCAATGGCTCCCCGAAAATGAAATTTATGCTGGACTCTTACATTGTGAGAGTGCAAAAGAACTTTGGGATTGTCTTAAAGAACAGTTCGGAGGAATTGATGAGGTGATTGCCAACACCAGAGAAATCTTAGCTCAACAATATGAAACTTTTAGGGAAATTGGATTGTATCGCACTCAACTATTTGGATTGGCCGATAACGCACTGAACTATAAAATTGATCACCAACGCACTGAACTTAAACCTCTTGGATTGTGTCACACTACGTCTAACAGCAGACTAACACCGTTAGTGATTTTGATTACGTGGCATCTGTTTTAATACGTGGCATGCTTAAAAAAAAAATTAATAACTGACGTGTACTTCATCCTTTACAACACAAACATAAACACAACACTTAACAAAAACTGAGAACACAAAACATGATCCAAGCCCTAATGCCCTAATCATAACACACAAACACGATCGATCCAAGCCCTAATTTTGTGAAACGCATAATCTCCATTGAAGCCCTAAAATCTTCAACAACTCTCATGGAAGAAGAAATTCAGGTAAAGCTTTTTTATGGTGGTACATTTGAAGTGGGTTTTCCACACCCTAGGTATGTTGGAGGTCAATCCAAGTTGCTTACTTTAGATAGTGAACACTGTCATTTTTTGAGTTAGTTGATTATGGTATGGAAACTGGTTGTTATCAATCTAGAGATTTTCACTTGTATTGTTTGAATCCTGTTGATGGAGGTTTAAAACGATTACTTAGTGATAAAGAGGTTGTAGAAATGACGATGAAAGTTATGACCAGCCCAGAACCACTTCTTGAAGTGTTTATTCATAATGGCCCATTTGTGAACCTGAAACCCAACCCAGTCCCAAGCCCAGTAAACTTGAAGGCCCATTACAGTCCCAAGCCCAGTAAACCTGAAGCCCAGCCCAAACCTAAACACCTGAATCCCAAAAATCTGTTAGTAAGGGATATAGTAGGTCAACTGCTAGAAGAGTTATGGTTAAAGACACAGCTGTTAAGGAGGCTAGTGTTCAGGAGGCTACTGTTAAGGCCATTTCTGATAATCAGGCTGTAGATGCTAAAGAATTATGGAGTGATGATAGTGAATCAGATAGTGATTATAATGGTGAAGTAGATGGGTCAGATGAGGAGTTTTCTGATGATGAGTATAGTTATCTTGTTGATGAGTCTGATAGGGAAGATGTTGAGTTGAGGGAGTCAATTAACTGCAATTAAACAAGAAAAACAGAAAGATGTATGTCTAAGCAGAAGTTGTTAGAAGAGTTAATAAAACAAGTGCCTGAAGAAGAGGGTGAGGCTGCTGTAAGTTGATTGAACCTGTGAATGCACACTTACATGGTGATAGTAGTTAAGAAGACTCGGATGGTGATGTTAACACACCCGGTGACAGTGAAGATGATGACATAAGGGGTAAGAAGTACAAAGAAGTTGTTCCAGTTGTAGATTATAAAACTGACCGGAAGAAATTTATTTGGAAGTTGGAATAAGATTTGCTTCAAGGGAGGCTTTTAAAGAGGCTGAAAAGGTATGCTGTGACAAATGGTAAGGAATCTTTACATAGCTCGGAGTGATAAGAATCAACAAGGTCGAATAATTGTCAAGTGTGTAAAAGGGTGGCCCTTCTCAATTTGGTGTTCATATCATAAAGGGAAAGAAGCTTATATGGTTAAGTCACTGAAGAACAAGCACACTTGCCAAAGAAACATGATCAAAAATAGACAACTGACTGCTGTTTCATAGCCAAAGAGTTCCTGCCCCAATTATAAAGCTAAGCCACATTGGTCTGCCAGGAGATCCAATTAGTTGTGAAACAAAAGTATAAGGTAATCATCTCTAAGTGGCTTGCTTATAAAGGCCAAAACCAATGCACATAAGAAGTTACATGGATCAATGAGGGAACACTATAGTAAACTTGGATCATACTTGGACATTTTGAGGAAAACAAATCCAACATCAACATTTGAACTCTTAACTACTGCTTCTCCAGGGTTCGATTATGCAGATCCAGAAGCTACATGTGAAACATTTTTCAGACTTTTTGTCTGTTTTGATGGAGTCAAAGGGATTCTTGGCTAGTTGTAGGAAGCTATTGTGCTTAGATGGGTGTTTCTTGGAGGTATGTTGCTGTCTGCTGTTGGGAGAAATGCTAATAACCAAATGTATCCCTGGCATGGTTGTGGTTGAAGGTGAAAATAATGATAGCAAGGTCTAACACATATTATACACATGTTAGAGGATATTAGGGTTCTAGTGATGAGTAGGCTAGTCACTAAGAGAAACAGAAATGGATGCCCAAGATGTTTTTATATGCCCTAACATACAAGAAAAGGTTGATTATTCAAAAATGCTGCTTATAGATGTGAGGTATATCCCTCATCACATCATGTATTCCAGGTTAGGGAATTTGAGGATGTTTCTGTGGATTTAGACTCTAGAACTTGCACATGTAGGAAATGGGATTAAGGGGAACACACCATGCAAACATGTGTGTGTAGTGCTGGATTTTTACATAAGAATGCTGAAGAGTTTGTTGATGAGTGTTACATAAAGCAACATACATGAGGTCTTATGAGTTCACAATTCTCCTTTGCCCATGAAAAGTACTGGCCTAAAGTTAGATTTCCTATGGATCCACCACCAATCAAAGTTGCACCTGGTAGGCCAAAAGAAGAATAGAAAAAGGGATCCTCATGAGGATCCAAAAAACCAGGAAAACTGACAAAACATGGTGTGGTAATGACTTGTAGTATTTGTTGTTCAAAGGAACACAACAAGAGAAAATGCACTGATAAGGGTAAAAGTCTAGCAGGTGAACAATACTTACCTAAACTATTGATTAACATGTGATATTAATTAGCCTAAATATATAACTTATGTTTGCAGGTCAACCTGGTCCTAAAAGGCAAAAAGGGAGGACAACAAGAAAAGACAAAGGTCAATCATCTCAGCAAGCTACACAACAATCAACTCAACCATCTCAACAAGATACACAACAATCAAGTCAACCAAAAAAGTCAACTGGAAGGGGAAACATAAAGTCAAGGGCTGCAGGGAAGTCAAGGGCTACAGGGAAGGTTTATGTGGAAGGCTGGTACTAAGTAGTGTCTTAATGTGGTCTTATGTAATGTTGGTCAACTCATATGACATCTTTTTTGGTCCTAACTACTGTATTCTGATGTATTTTGGTAAAACTATGTCTGCTGTCATGTATTCTTGATGTATGGGTAATATATTTTGGTAAAACTATGTCTGGTGTCATGTATGTGGTAATATATTTGCAGGTTGTAAATGGATCAAAACCAGATTAATGGTTCAGCTTTTGTTTTTGCAACTTGTTGTTAATGGGTCAAAACCAGTTAATGGGTCAACTTTT
>JAUTDX010005856.1:0-28616 GCA_030844895.1 Ambrosia x helenae
AAAAACAATTAAGGTATCCATGATCCATTCCTGTTTTGTAAGGCTTAGTTTTAGGACTAGTTACGGCCCATCAACTGGACACAACTTAGAACAAAACGCTAGCTACAGGCAATAGCTAAGCCATGTAAACTCTGTCAAGGTCTGTTCCGAATTAAGCTTGGTCGTACTTTAACAATTACATAGATAATATTCACATCAAACACCAATAGCTGGTCGGGTTAGACTAGTTGGGCCAAACAGACATGGTTCAAATTTTCATCGACCCTTAGATCGATCATAATCATAATAGGGGGCTAACTTAAAAACCATTGTTACAAAGCTCATTAAGACTACTAGGACAATAGAAGTGGTTTTAATTTCTTTTTAATATTATGTTAAAATAACATCTATGGCCTAATAAATGTTTTTGCTATCGCCACAACCCATGATAGAGGAGGGTAATTTTGCCACTTTGTCAATCCCTTCTTCAAAATACCACACCCATACCCATGTAAAAATGGGACTCAATATGGCAGTGAAAAGCCCAAACACCTGGGTTATCGGCTATAAACCTCAAAGCGGTCCACCCATAAGATGAACTGGCAACCGTGTTCTTCTTCATTGGATTCACTAAGTTATACCTCTTGGGGTCCTCCGAAACATTAAACTTCCCTCTCTTCATACCCCACAACCCAAAAATCATGCCCGTTGTAGATGCCATGGGTGCATCTCGCTGTCATTGACATTCAATGTGTTTGCATTTTGTAAAATAATGTCTAACGTAGTATTAAACTTTAGTCTATACAAAGATTTGCTAGAAATGGCATTAACATTAGGCGCCACATCGTTAATGTTAATTTTCGAAGTCGTGGATGGACATCAGGAGGTGGAGTTTGGTCAAAGTGTGATGAAGGTTTTGTTTGAGAGATATGAGGTACGGTGTAGAGGAAGGGTAAAAGAAACATTATTCATAGACCATTGGACATTCCCGTTGATTCGGTTTTGTGTGTTCAGAAGAATAATCACTCTATCCGATGTTTGAGGCACAGGGTGTTATGTAGCCAGGGTGCGACTTGATCGCAAGACTTTGGTTAACCTGAGCTTTGAATCATTCCAATGGTAATGGTCCTCTTGGTGGCACGTTGACGGGGATTTTGTGGGACGATTCGGGTAGTAGTTAAAGATGGCTAAACCATTTGGGGGTCGTTGTTGTTGGGATCTCACCATTTTTGTCACGGCCCAATAATTTCGTGATGGGTCTGGTTTGCGGTGATTTAAAACCGAGTAAGTTTCGCCCGAGTAAGTAAATAAAATGATTATATTAACGACGAAAGGTTCGACATTGTGACCGTCAGCTTCAACAACCGTCATATTATGACCCTGTTAAAAAAAATATTGTTAAAAATACGTCACAGATTATGCCCATGCTAAAAAGTCAATGACGTGAATAGTGCTCCCGAATCAAAACTCGTCGTTTTTTATTTTTTAATAATAAGTTTATTTATCATTTTTCTATATCAACTTTCGTTGGTTTTTTTTTTTTAATTCTAAATTCACAATATTCGTATATTTACATTTTTCAACATTTCAATATAGTTCTATTAAAAACAGAGTTGTGTTAAAATTTTTTTTAGTGTAACTATACCGTTCTGGTACAGTGATGCATCATATTGATATTCATTTTTTATATTATCGGTTCCAATATGAGTTTGTTTAGGTAATTTTTACGATATTTGGCACTAACGGTACCGAAACGGTTGTGATATACTAAATTCCGTTCAATCGATAAACAAATTGAAAAAAAAAAACATGGGTTTACCTCTATTTCGAAACTGAGAGCAGCCAAAGCAGTTAGACTTCCGATCCTAAGTCGTAAGTTTTTCCGGGAACAACACTAAAAAACGTATGGGCGAGCATTCAGGATTTGTGGCGTTACAAAAATCGGTTGCAATCTCCAGTGTACTACATTGAATCTTCCTCTCCCTTGAATCAACAAAGACTGAAAGCAAAGCATAAGATATTAATTTTACAAATTTTGAGGGGAAGAATAACTTAATTAACTTAATTTTGTTTGTATTGCGAAAATATGACATTTATGATAGTTTGTGATCCGTTTAACTTTTTTTAATAGTGAACACGGAACCCTAAAATCCACATATTGTCCACTTGGTGCTGCACCCACTTTAGTAGAAATAAACACATATTGCCACTAGGCTAAGAGGCCATCGACTTGTGATCCATCAAGTACCTGAGGGATCGCCGACCCAAATGAAGGGGATGGAAGAAAGTCCGGCTGCTTGTTCATAGGTGCTTTTGTGATACCAGTCGTTGAGAATGATGCTTCTTCATAGTCATAGGAGAAGGGTTCGGCTTCTCCAGTAGGCAGTGCCACCTGAATCGATCCATATAAGCCTGCCTCTCGTTGCATCCCGTAATGGGCATGGTACAAGTACGTCCTGCCTGCATATATTAAGTCAATTTGGTGAATTGGTATTTTTCTTTTTGTAATGCTCTCGGTGAACATTAATTATATAAAACCATTAAGCAAATCAATCAAATTATTAAAAGACCACTTTAAATAAAAATATGTACAATGATTATGACAAATCCAAATAAAACATGGAGGCATAAAAAGTCTACAAACTCACTAAAAGTGACGGTATCAAGAGAAGAACATTTTTTACGTTTTTTACCTACCAAAAAATACAAACATGCAAGGTAACCATGAAGAACCGTAACCACTAAACACAATTGTTTCATGTTGTTAGTTAGTCATGTTAAATTTCATGAAAATGAACATAATAGATATTACATGTGTAGTTAAACATATCAAGGTATCAACTCTAAAACATTTACACTTAATCATGTTACCAAGCACCACCAGTGCGTGTGACCTATTCATTTAAATAGATCAAAGGCTTAGCCGGATAAAAAGGATGTTGATAGATTCAAGTTGTTGATGGAATAGACGAGTTAATGTGTAAAGTTATAAATTGTTAAAATGTTCGACGTATGTGTCATAGCTCTATTTTTTAACATAACCCTTAAAGGATTTAATTAGGAGTCGAGTAGTTGACTCATTTATCCACAACTTAATCCTAACAGAACCCACTTAGTAAACATGTACGGTGTACCAAAGGGCTTGTAGCCTAATGAGATCAAGATGTAAAACTATTGGTGTTTGAGTTAACCGTTCTAAAGTAATACATTAAGCATATACTCTTCACTATCTTAAAACCCATACCATTTAGACCCAACTCAAAATCTAATTATTTCCATGACCGGTTAATATCGTGTAGAAATGGACACCACTAAACGTATTGAGATATGCTCACTTACCCTGTCAACAACAAAACGTATACCTAAAGGTGTCTCCTGGTAAAATAGGACACTGAGTAACGCCTTCTGTTCCATCAGCCCATGACTTCCAATCTGCACCACCATCAAATAACAAATCAATAACCACCTCAAAAATCAAATAACATGAATTTAACCATCGATATTTATGTTACATACCTGTCTGATACCGTGCCAATGAATGGCGGCATTTTCTGTCAACAAACTGTTCTTGAGGTCAACAATAATAGTGTCACCTTGCTGAGCCCGTATCGTAGGACCCGGCTTTTGCCGTTGAACGGTGATGACTAGCTTCCTATAGCAGTCTGGTGATTTGAACTCGTACTTAACCTCCCATCTATAGTGTCGAATTCTGGCTTCCGCTAGCGAGTTTAGACACAAAACTGATAGCAGCAACACACATATCAGTGACAGATTTTTCATCTTCATTAAGTGGTTTGAATATTGAAAACAGGTAGTTTTTAATGATTCTTGTAAGCAGGTGAGATCTTTTAGAAAAGCATCTTTGTGTGAGTCTCTATATATGCACATGTATTTATATATTAAGTTCACGTACAAACAGGCTTTTCCGTGCGAAGCGTACGAATTGAAGGAAAAAACACGCGTTGACATTTATAACTAGAGTAATTATATAATTACTCTAGTTATATAACTAGAGTAATTACTCTAGCGTAATTATATAACTAGAGTAATTATATAATTACTCTAGTTATAAATGTCAACACGTGTTTTTTCCTTCAATTCGTACGCTTCACACGGAAAAACTTGTTGTATTTGATCTTTGTCTATATATTAAATGGAAATCGCATTCGGGACTGCTGCTACCATTACTTGTAATGTGTCATATGCAATGCGTGAAAGTCGCATTCTGATAATCCCTTTTAGTGTAGGCTGGTTGACTTTGAATGAAGAAAGTGGACGAGTCCACATAGAAGCATTCTAAAAAGATCATCAAAAGAAATTATATCATATATGTTATTATATATGCTTATTTTATAAGATTGTGGATTAGGTTTAGTATGAAGTACATTATGTTGTATAGTGTATGAAAGCCTATTTTTATCGATTTCGGGTTTTTTCATGTCATCAAAAATATATTTGGTCGATCATCTAAAATCTCATCTCTTGATCTACGGATCCAAGAGACCACCACCCGCTAGCCTAGACATATGACCACATGGCTAAGGTCACCGATTGTCAACTTACCTCTAGCCGATCATGTTTATCATTTTGGGAACCAAGAACCAGGGAACTAAAGCCGAGAAATCCCAACAACAGATTAAATTCATGGATCAACAAGTTCTATTACTTGTCGCTCATTTAGGACTACGGTCCTCGGATCCGACAAACCATTTGCAGGAATACAGTCTGTTGCCGTGCAATTTTTGAAGACTATGGATTTTTTGAAGATTGTGGATTGTTTGGCAAACCATTGGATTTACGAGTCAAGGACCAAGATCGAAGACCGTTTTAATTTTGCTTTTTTTTTCTTTTCAGTATGAGCTTTTAGTTTTCTCACTAGTACACAAGTGATTTGTTGATGCTATGGACTTCTATTTATTGGTGGGGTATAAATTTTACCCGCACTTATAAAACAAAGGTGATTTATTGATGGTGTTGGTTTTATTTGTTGGTGCTACAAGTGTATCAGCCCTTTAATGATGGTGTTGTTTGTTTTTGATGGTGCTGTTGGTACAAGCTTTGGTGATGGAGTGAAATTTGGTGGGATGGATGGAAATTTGGGATGGAGGGAACTTTGGTGAGATGGAGGGAACTTTGGGGAATGTAGGGAAAATTATTTTGTTTTTCATTTTTAATAAAGTAGGTGACTAGGGAAAATTATTTTGTTTTTCATTGTTCGTCCATATAGGTTAGACATTTATTTTTTTATTTTTTTCTTAGCAATTTGGTGCAATTTGGTCCCAGTTGGTTAGTTCAATCTTTCTTTTCATAACCCATAGTCGCGAAAATTAGTCGTTACGATCTTGGTGA
The DNA here is from genome assembly GCA_030844895.1 of Ambrosia x helenae. Lineage (NCBI taxonomy): Eukaryota > Viridiplantae > Streptophyta > Magnoliopsida > Asterales > Asteraceae > Ambrosia > Ambrosia x helenae. The sequence continues at coordinate 5,329 of JAUTDX010005856.1, forward strand.
GATGGAGAGAAAATATGACGCTTTTGAAAAATAGCTATGGAGACGAAATTTTGTCTCCAAAGATAAAAAGATGTATTATTCATTTGTCTATAAAGCATATGGTAAAGATAAATACCGGAAAATTTTGTCCCTGTAGATCAGGCATTTATTTTTATTTTTTTTAAAATCAAATTCTTTTTGTGACTAAGGGGTTGTTTGGTAGTCTCTGAATGGTTATTAACAGGCTACATCAAATGGTTCATAGTCTTTTGATGGTTAAGATATAATCTTAAGTATGAATGGTTAGGATGTAACATCTTAATAGTTATCTCTTAACCATTCCGACTTAAGGTCATTAAGAGGCTACCAAACAGCCCTAAATGATACGACTCCGTTTAAGACAGGCTATTGTGACTCGCCGCTACACGTCACACCTAGTTTGTGATAGCCTAGTTTCGGTTGGAAATATTAATCATTTTAATAGATATTAAATTTAAAAAATGTGGTCTCAAATCGGTTGTAAAATTTGTGACCGCCTAGTTTCGGTCAAAAATATCATAGAAAGACTCGGTTAAGAATAACAGTCCTATAGACTCACAAACAATATTATTTAATCATTACTACCTATTACGACATACAAAGCCAATCATGGGACGTTGGGCCTTATAGGATTGCAATCGCCAATTGTTGATCCTACATATCTCAATATGTCATATTGGGCCTTAATGGATCACAATGGGCATTTATTCTGATTTTTGTTGTCTTATCGTTGCAGGTATTTGTTGCTAGGTTGTTTTTGCTTAAGCAGGTATGTCTCCTGAAATATTTTTGTTTGTGCTTTGTTACATGGTCTAATATGTTTTGGTTCAGCGTAGATGGTTTTATGCAATTATAGCATCTTTAGCTAGTGTTTGTGTTTTCTAGGATAGGATTTTTTTTATTTTGTTTATTTGGTTGTTGTCATGGTAGCGCCCCAGGTTCTAAACGTGGTCGTGGCATTCAAACGTTGGCCAGTGTTGCATCTTCCTCTGGCTGTGTGACGACACGCCGCCAAAATGGTTAATGTCACATTATTGAATTCGTGGCCGATGTTGCATCTTCTTGAATTCGTGTTTTTAAAGAAATACTCTAGTTTTGTTAATGTCACATTATTTTTTGTTAGCAGTTTCTACGGAACGAGTTACAAGGTTTGAAGAGTTCGGTTTGCGCTGCAAAGTGTATGAAGTGGACGGGTCAACATTTTTTGGGTTGCAAACTTTTTTATGTTTCATTCGGAGAACATGTATTTGTATACGTTTGTGTTTCATTCGGAAAACACGTATTATTTTTGTAAAACACGTTTAATATTAGCTGTTTTTTGGTATGTTATTTCTGACTTTGGCTGTATAATACATGCATTTGTTAGAAAGCTGGAACTGTATTTGTAGAGTAAAGTGGAAGGAAAAAAATTAGATTTCTTGCAAATTATAAATTAAAATAAATATAATATAATATAATATAATATTTTGTTTTAAATCTTTGGTGATGCGGTTTCTTTATCTCCACCTGTCACCATACTATTGAAGTGTTAGAATTATTTGTTGATGGTGTTGTATAATTTAATGGGGTGGTCCATGGAACCCCATCATCAAATATGTGTTTTGTTGATGCCCTATCTATTGGTGCAGGCCATAAACAGCACCTTGAAAGCATTTTTACCGCACCATCTAAGCATTTATGTAGTAGTGTCTGGAGTAGCTCCTAAATACTTTGTCTGAAAAGTTCATTTAAACAACTATATTCAAAACAGATACAAGATCAACTTATTAAAATGATAAAATCTAAAACATGTTAACTTGATCTATATCCCCTTGAATTCGATATTTTTTAGGTTAAATTTTTTAATTATAATAGAAGAAGCAGCATGGTTAACATGATTAAAATACACATATGACTGGGGTAAGGAATTTCTGAACTTCGCACAGCTTGTATAATATAAGTTGATGGTGTGGAAAGGCATACGAAAAATTGGCTTTCAATAAGATCATAATCAAGCATTTTACAGTTAAGGAGGTTGTTTAGCAGTCTCTATGTTTCTTGTACACAAGTATCAATGGTGCATGATGGATAACCTATATAGAGAATTGATTTGAAGTGTTGAGCAAACTATGGATGTTGTTTAGCAGTATCTAGCATTCAAGCTTCTAATGATAATGGAGGAAAATGTTCCCCTCAAAGTGTGTCTTCTATGTCATTTTAAAACCAGACTGCACTAGGATAAATGAGACTTTCACATGTGATCAAACACCGATCGTTCTAACAAATATCATACCACGGCACTAGTCACGTTGACAAATCATGGATTAAAGATAGTCAATACCTTATGACTTATAAGCAATATCACATATGAATAAGCCTGATAAAGCATCACAAAAGTGTAGGGTAGACATCCAAAGTCGCAGCTAATCCTATTCTTATGTCATTGCAATTTTGTAAAATAACTGCGACTCGTTCTCACTGTTTGTCAAAATAACAAAACACAAGAAGAACCGCAGTTCTTGACTACCATTTTAGTTGGTGTTAAAAAGGGAGTGTAAGCGTTAAAGAGCAACTCAAGCACTCTTTAATTTTCTTACAAAACACATTGATTTATAGTTAAAATTTTAAAAAACTAAAACACCAGAATTCATATCCTCTCGTGTGATCTCAATTCTCAACTTATATACCTTACGAATTTGAAAGATGAAAGAAAATCAAAATCTTGAGCGAGAAAATAGTGGTCGTATCTTAGATTGCTGCATCCTTTATAGAAAAAATCATTATATGTGTTTGTAATAGGTAATTGGTTTTTATCTAGACTGAAGATCAAACGATGATCACTTTTTTAAACAATGAGACTTGACTCGTGATCCTTCCAAAGAAAGAACATAATTAGTCTTGGTCATCTTTCATTGTGCAGCTTGTGTTCTCTCTTCTTTTATCGTTTAGATAATTTCCAATTTCATAACATTTTTAAGAGTTAAACAAAAGTTACGTGTTAAACTGAAACAAAATGTCCATATAATATATATACAACCCCATAATAGTTTCTAATTATGTTGTGAACGTAGCAAAATAAAATTATGAAAACTTGTCCTGTAATGCATACCATGTGAGAAAATAAAATATAATTAAAAACTAAACAAGAATCACATTTAAAACCAAATAACTGGCCAGGTTAGATTGGTTGGGCCAACCAGTGCCCAACCAGACATGGTTGAATCCTTTATTTGTACCTTTGGAAGTACGATCAGGCGATCATAATGGAAAATAGGCCTAACTAAGGAACCATTGAGAGAAAGTCTGACACGAATGGTTTCAATTAATTTCTTTTTATGTTAAAAGATATACAAATTTAATTGAATTTTTATACAGAAACGTACATATAAAAAATAACATCTATGGCTTAATAAATCTTTTGCTATCACCGCAACCCATGATAGACGAGGCAATTTCGCCACTTTGTCTATCCCTTCTTCAAACACCGCTCCCATACCCATGTAAAAATGGGACTCAATATGACAATGAAATGCCCAAACACCTGGGTTATCGGCTATAAATCTCAAAGCGGTCCACCCATACGGATGAACCGGCACTGTGTTCTTCATAATCGGGTTCACCAAGTTATACCTCTTAGGGTCCTCTGAAGCATTAAACTTTCCTCTTCCATACCCGACAACCCAAAAATCATGCCCGTGTAGATGCCATGGGTGTGTCTCGCTGTTATTAACATTCAAAGTGTTTGCATTTTGAAGAATGATGTCCACCGTGGTATTAAACTTTAGCCTATACAAAGAATTGCTAGAAGTGGCATTAACATTAGGTGCAACAACGTTAATGTCGTAATTTTCAAAGTCGTTGATGATGTCGGGAGGTGGGGTTTGTTCAAACGTGTGAAGTAGGTTTTGTTTGAGCGATACGAGGTATGGTGTATGAGGAAGGGTAAAAGATACATTATTAATAGACCATTTGACACTCCCGTTAATTCGATTTTGTGTGTTCAAAAGAACAATCACTCTATCCGATGTTTGAGGCACAGCATGTATGTAGCCAGGGTGTGACCTGATTGCAAGACTTTGGTTAATCCGAGCTTCGATATCGTTCCAAAAGGGTCCACTTGGTGGGACCGTTGGTGGGGATTTTGTGGGATGGTTTGGGTAGTAATTAAAGATGGCTAAACCATTTGGGGTCGTGTTGTTGCGACTCACCATTTTTGTCACGGCCCAATAATTTCTTGATGGGTCTTGGTTTGCGGTTATCAAAACTGAGTAAGTTTCACCTGAGTAAATAAATAGATTATTTACTATGAAGGGTTCGACATAGTGACCGTCGGCTTCCACAACCGTCATATTATGCCCCTGTTATTTGTTCAGTAAAAATGTTATTGCTAGAAATGTTACAATAATTTATAAGTAGACAATTTGAATAGAACATGGGTTTACCTCTATTTCGAAACTTAGAGCAGCCAAAGCAGTTAGACTTCCGATCCTAAGCCGGTATGTTTTTCCAGGAACCACGGTAAAAGTGTACAACGAGCATTCGGGATTAGTGGCGTTACATAAACCAGTTGCAATCCCTGGTGTACTGCAATTGAATCTTCCTCTCCCTTGAATCAACAATGACTGAAAGAAAAAAACATACGAGTTGAATTTTTAAAATTTTGAGGTGAAAATAAAAAATAAATTCATTTAATTTTGTTTGGATTACGAAATCATATGAAACTTATGATAGGTGTAAAGATTGACGTTAAAAAATATGAGAACTTATGACTATTCGTGATCCATTAAATAATTTTTAAAGAGGAATAAACACACCCTCTAAAATCTAACTATATTTCACTTTGTAGGACTTAAATATAGACTACTTTGGTAAAGACAAACACCTACGCCACTAGGCCAAGAGGCGACCGCCTTATGTTCACTAAGTACCTGAGGATCGCCAACCCACTCGAAGGGGATAGAAGAAAGTCCGGTGGCCTGTTCATAGGTGCTTTTGTGATACCAGTCGTTGAGAATGATGCTTCTATCGTAGTCATAGGAGAAGGGTTCCACTTCCCCTTCAGGCAAACGCCACCCGAATTGATCCATATAAACCTGCCTCTCGTTGCATCCCATAATGAGCATGGTACAAGTATGTCCCCGCCTGCATATTCAGTCAATTTGATGAATAATTTTTATTTATGTGTAACGGCTTTTGGTGGACATTATTTATTTAAAACCATAAAACAAATCAATCAAATTATCAAAAAGACACTTTAATAAAAATATTTACAACTATTATGACTATTTCAAATAAAAACATGGAGGCATAAAAATTTAACAAACTCAAAAAAAAAAAAAAAAAAAAAAGTGGCTTTATTAGACCGTGCGTAGTGGTGGCGCGATTGAGCGTTATAAACAAAAATAGCGCCCCACACACCGGAACGGTGGGGCGCCATCTCTTAAAAACACCTCCCCGCGCTATATTTATAACGCCAGTGTAACAAAATCAACAACCAATGAAACGTTGACAACTCATTCTTCCAACCTTTGATATAGTGGTGGTGGCCTGGTGGTGGTTTCCTTCACGGTGGTGATGGTGTAGGTGGTGATGATGGGTTGATATGTGGTGGTGATGGTGTACGGTGATGGTCTGCTGTGAAGGTGTCGGTGATGGTGGTGGTCTGCTGTGAAGGTGACGGTGATGGTGGTGGTCTTCTGTGAAGGTGAAGGTGATGGTGGTAGTGTACGACGGTGGTGATGGTGTACGGTGAAGGAGGAAAGAAAGAAAGAAAGAAACATGAAAGGAAGAAGAAGAAAGAAAGGAGGATGGTGAAGAAGGCGGCGGAGGTGGTGGTGATGAAGGCGGCGGAGGTGGTGGTGATGATGAAGAAGGTGGTGGTTGTGCTGCTGATGATGAAGAAGGTGGAGGTGGTGGTGATGATGAAGGAGGCGGTGGTGGTGGTGAAGAAGAAGGTGAAAGGTGGTGTTGGTGTCTTGGTGATGAAGAAGAAGCTTTGGGTTTTTTTTTTTTTTTTTTTATAAAATAGCGCCTCATATATAACCTCCCACTACACCCCTTTTTTCACTTCAATCCCCATGCTGACTCAGCAGCCACGTGGACCAATCAGAAAGGGGGGCTCCATATATAAAGCCCCCCACTACACATACTCTTAAGAGAAGAAAACTATTTACATTTTTTTACCTACCAAAAATCGAACATGCAAGGTAACCATAAATAACCGTAACCGCTACACAATTGTTTCATGTTGTTAGTTAGTCAGGTTAAATTTTATGAAAATAACATAATACATGCAGAGGCGGAGTTAGGGGGGACTGAGGGGTATCAAGCCCCCCCCCCCCCCCCCCCCAATGGCCCAAATTTGTTAAGTTTTTAAGGTAAAAATTCGATAAAATTGTATCAAGCCCCCCTGTTTTTAAGGTTAAAATTCAATAAAATTGTATCAAGCCCCCCTTAACGCTCACTCCAATAATCTAAGCCCCCTTATCATGAAATCCTGGCTCCGCCTCTGAATACATGTTTTATTAGTGTCAAGTCAAACACATCAAGTTATGAACTCTTAACTCATTCACACTTAATCATGTTACTGAACACCACCAGTGTAGCCTATTCGTTTATGTAGATCAAACGGCTTAGCCGGATAAACATGGTTGATAGATTCAAGTTGTAAGATGGGATAAACGAGTTAATATGTCGTAAACATATTGTTATAAAGTTGTAATTGGTTAATATCGTACGTGTAAGAAATCTAACACCACTAAACGTATTGAGATACGCTCACTTACCCTGTCAACAACAAACATATATCTAAATGTATCTCCTGGTAAAATAGGACACTGAGTAACGCCTTCTGTTCCATCGGCCCATGGACTTCCAATCTGCAACTCCATTAATTTAACAAATTAATGACCACTTAAAAAAATCTAGTTACATCAATTCAACCATTGATGTGTATGTTAATTACATACCTGTCTAATACCGTGCCAATGAATGGCGACATTTTCAGTTAACAAACTGTTCTTGAGGTCAACAATAATAGTGTCTCCTTGCTGAGCTCGTATCGTCGGGCCGGGCTTCTTCCATTGATGGTGATGACTAGCTTCTTATAGCAATCTGGTGATTTGAACTCGTACTTAACCTCCCATCTGTAGTGTCGAATTCGGGCTTCCGCCAGAGAGTAACTTAGGCACAAAATAGTTAGCAGCAAAATAATTAGTGGCAGGTTTTTCATCCTCAAGAAATGGTTTGAAATTGTCAGCTAGTTTTTAATTTTAATGATTCTTGTGAGCAGATGATCAGATCTATTGAACAAGCATCTTTGTATCGCTCTATATATGTACATGTATTTATATATATATTAATATGTATTGGAAGTTGCTTTCGGGTTTCCTGATACAATTTCTTGTAATATGTCATATGCAATGCGTGAAAGTCGCATTCTGATAATATTTTTTTATTGTAGGATGGTAGACTTTGAATCAGGAGAGTGGACGAATCCACATAGAAGCATTCTTAAAAAAATCTTCTAAAGAAATTATATCGATTGTTAATTTTATATATTATATATGTTATTATATATATGTTAATTTTATAAGATTTGAGGATTAGTATGAAACAGTATGTTGTATAAAGTCAGTCTTGGGACTTGGCGTTGGATGATATAGGAATTTATGAGATTTTATCGGTGAGGCGTGAAAACAACTACGTAAAGGAGAATCGGTTAAATACAATTATGTATCTATAAGATCACTTGTTGTGGTGAATGTGAAAAAAAAAGTGTCTCGAGAATATGTGTTGTGGCGAAGTGAATTGTGAAATGTGGTATCGGGTTGAAGTCATTGAACATGATTGGATATTTGTTGTACTTGATAATTAAAAAAATTCTTTAAACGTCCTAGCGCCTGTGACGACCAACTTCACGCCTCCTCTCCGCCCACCGCCAAAGGTGGCTCCTCCACGCCAACATGTCTATATCTAAGACATGAGAAAAAGTTAATGTAAATCGTTTTTATGGAGAACTTAATAGTTATACTAACATTTATTACAACGTAACGTAGTAATTAACATGGAACACCAAGAGGTAAGGGACTTGCTTTAGGTTTCGGAGATACAATACATAAAAATTCAGAATATGTCCACATGCACACGACGTAAAAGTTAAAACAACGTACTTCACTTATTTAATTAGCCACTTTGTTATTTGTTAAGATGTTTATAGTAACCTGATTGTTGTCGTAGGCTATACGTTGGGGTGAAGACACCTTAATTGTTTATAGCTAGCTGTACGTTATGTGATGCGTTAACCATATAAAAATGCATGTTTTGACGTATTAGATCTAAAGCATTGCGATTACAAAAGAAACGGAATTTTTTTTGATTAAATCTTCTATATTTTATACAGAGCCGGCCCATTGGGCTTACAAACCTAGGCAATGGCCTAGGGCCTCTAAAATATAAGGGTCCCAAGTTTTACTATTTTTTTCATATCCATACATGTATTGGCCCAAATAAAGGCCCAAAACGGATTTTTAAGTCAACAAATGAAAAAGACGGACGGTTCATTGATTCCAATTTATAAACTAATTCCCTTTTATTACGCTATTTTCCATTTTCAAGATGAGATTTCTTTTTTTTTTTCAAGATGAGATTTCTAGATCCTAATTTTGTGTGACTGTTGACTGACGCATATTATGTAAATTAGGGCAAGATTTCTAGATCAATTTAAAGAGTTTGAAAATATTTTTGGTTTTTTGTTTAGTATAAAAAAGTTAAAATACGTTGATGAAGAAACATTAAAAAAGAAGTGTATCCATCTTGAAAGTTTTCTGGACGCATGATAATCCTATATGTGAAATTGAGTATGTCTTTTGATTGTTCAATTTTCTTGTGAAAGGCATATACAGTGACTTACACGATCATAATTCACACCAAAACTCAGGTAACTACTTTTAAAATCGATGTTTTATTATATCAAATTCTTAAGGGCCTCGATTTTATAATACGCTTAGGGCCTCCAAAAACGTTGGGCCGGCTCTGATTTTATATCATAAAGGTAAATTACATAAGGATGGTAGGTAGACGGGCGACAAGCTGCGTCGCCACCCCTTTCTGAATCGAAAATCCTAATCTGCTAAAAACAAACCCCCACCCTTGCATCAAAACTTAGTGGTGTCAAAACGTACAATAACTCGAATTTATATTTGACCCGACTCGTTTCCGAGCATAGTTTATGTCAAAACGTAGACCAACAAAAAAAGTACGCAAAAATAAATATGAAAACGTTCTATATTTGATAAAACTCGTTTCCGAAAAAGTATGTCGAAACGTGAAATTATGTCGTTTACATTGAAATGTTAATTTATACCGACGGGTACATTAAAATAACTAAACTTAGACCAACTGAAAATGTATGTCGAAAATGTACATAAAATTAAGCATAAAAAACACATTATTTATATTTTGACCCAACTATGTCGAACCCATGAATATATGCTGACAAGTATAATAACCATGTGAAAAAAAATAGTTTTTTTTTCTTTTAAGCTAAAAAATGAATATACAGGGTGAATTTAAAGGTTAGAACTCAATAGGGTAAAATAAAATTTTATAAAGTTTTTAGAATATCGTAGAGAATAGTTTTGTCAAGTTTGAAAGTTGAAAACTAGTTTTTTTTTTTTTTAAGAGTATAGATAACATCTAATTATTTACATGCTTGAAGAGTAAACATATAAATTAACATCTCAAGTGTTATTGATAACTTTTACCAGCATATAGGGTTGAATGAAGTCAATAAGCTAAAAGAAAAGTGGTGCAAGCGATTGTGTTAACTGCCTGCTAGTGTCATGTGGAAAGCAAGAAATAATGTCTTTTTCATGTAAATCAGCCTCTTTAGCACCTTTTAAACTTTAAAGAGTAGATTAAGTCGACGACCATCCTTTGGGGGCGAAACGTATCAAGTCTAAAATTGCTCGACTGAGAAACTTGATGTAAAGTTGATCTAAATCAATGGTTCTTGTGTTTATCAGTTTATGGTTTGTAATGTTTTTGAACTGGAGATTGTACTTCTGTGTCGATAACTGACAACTTGCTGAAGTCGGCCGTTTGAACTTTTGATATAAAAATTTGATTCCGCTATTAAAAAAGGTTTTAGTAGTAGCTCCTAAATACTAATTTACCGAATTATAACAAAGTTCATTTAATAAACATCTATATTCAAAAGTCAAAACAGATACAAGATCAGATCACCTTATTAAAATTATAAAACCTAAAACATGCTAACTTGATTATATGACTATATCCACTTGGATTCGATATTCTTTAAGTGATATTATATTTATATTACTTTAAAAGAAGATCTGAAGAAGAAAAAGTCAGTTTCATGTGACGAGGTTAATATTGGTCTCGAAAGATATAATTCTAGAAAATATACTTGAAATGTCTTTACTTTCTTCAAAAACATTAAATTAAAACAATAACTCATGTAAATGAATATTAAAAAAAAAAAGATTATCTAATAAAAAGGCTTTTTTAATTTTTTTAAGATACATAGTAACAAGAGTATATTATATATAGAGGGATAATAATTTAGGGGCGGTAATTCTTCACACGATCCGAAACTCAACCAACTCAAACCCGACACAAAAAAACCAGGTTTGGGTCAACTAACATGACCCTTTTAAAAAACGGATCGGGTTCGATTGACCGTACTAAAAACAGGTCGGGTTCGGGTTAACCCGTTTAAGTAATTAGAAAAAAAAAACTATTACGTTGTGTTTTTGTTTTCTCCATTTCTATTTGCATACTTAGTTATAAACCTATAATAGTATTAGTGTTGACACATCATTTATTTACCTGTCACACTCATACTCACAGTTAAACATGTTATCGATAACCCGCTTACAACCCAACAGCCCACTTATAATTCATCAACATGTATGACTCATTTAAAAATACGGATTAAACGGGCCGTGTTCGTGTTGACCCGAATTTATGTGGGTCGGGTTAGGGTTGAAATATTTGACACGAATGAGTCGGGTTAGGGTTATACATTTCAACCCACCAACCCGCAACCCATAAAACCCGCCAACCAGACACGATTGACACCCCTAGATAATATCATACATAAAAATATTATATTTAACGGTACATAAGATAGAATATTAACGAAATGTTTTGTGTTTACCAAGACCATTTCCAACCATTGACTCCGTCAAGTTACTCGAGTTCTATGCAAGCAACTAAGCAAGGATCGTGGTTACGGAGAAGGTTACGACTGACGTTAATGTCTAATATTTTATTAGAGAAATATAACCGTGAATTAGATATCATTTGACAGTTTCTTATTGAAGTGATTTAAAGTTTTTTAAATCAATTAATTAAATTTCTTTGTACGGCAATCTTATAGTTCCATACTTACATGTTGTAATATTGTATTACTCGACTATAAGATTGCAACGCTATAAAAATTTTAATACAACAATGAGTTGGATGACATGTTAAAATAGATTGTTTAGAAAGTTCATAATTTATGATTCAATTCATTGTAATTAATAAATACTAAGTTTCTTTGAACGCCTAAATACTCATACATGTGATTACTACTAGTGGGATACTCATACACGTGATTTGTACGTTTTTTTAACGTACAACTAAACATCATCTAAAGTGTCAGTGGGTTAGTACTGAACAAATAAATGATTGCTACTAGGCAGCCCAAGTCCACCAAGCTATCAATTTGGGGAAAACCTGCCGCCTGAAGACCACTACGATAAAACCCCTTGGATTGGATTCAAACTTGAGATCAAATGACCTCAAGCTTTTATCTTCATTTCCTCATACCACTCCACCAAATTGCGGGTAGTATGTGATTTGTACTAGTGGGATGTTCACTCCCACTCAAGACTAATTACTAATAAGATTGATACGTAGACATTATTTATTTGGACTTAGTCATGATATTTTGGATTGTTATGTTTAAAAAACATCAAATATAACAATTAAAAACCTAAAGCAATGTATTTTGGGGTTAAAACTTAAAACACTATGGGTATGTCTGGTAGGGAGCTTTTAGGAGCTTCTAGCTTCTCAAGCTTTTAAAAAAAAGCTCATATTCAATAAAAAGCCTTGTTTGGTTGAAAGAACTTGAAGCTTTTAGGTTAGGAGAAAAAACTCCATATTGAAACGCTGATGCGTTTAAGAAAAAACTTCTACTAGCTACAAGTTTTTAATGAGTAAAATGACACAAATACTCATTTTATCGAGGAACGGTATAAAACGCACTTCGATTGAACTCATTCAACCAACATTGGAACCATCTTATCGAACCCGTCGATCTTAGTTTTTAGGTTTTTGCTATTTTGGATTTTTAGCTTGTAGTTGTTAGAATTTACGTTATATCATTGTGTCTTTTACGTAGCATTGTGTCTTTTTTTTATTTTCATCATTGTGTCTTTTTTCTTCAGCGTTGTGTTGTATTCTTCAGCATTATGTTATATTTTGTGGCTCATTGTGTCATATTTCGTGATCTATTGTGTTTTTTATATTCTTCTTAACCTTCTCATTTTTGTTACACTATGACACTCTGTAGGATAACTTGAACTTTAAATCGGAAACAAAAGAATAACACAATTGAATAGTGGAGTTTACGCGTATTTTCAAACCAACTCACATAATTAATTTGATAATACCTTTTATAAGCAATCAATTGTTTAATAGACTGCAAACATATTATTTATAAATGATAATGATAAATTTAGAGTATTTATTTAACGTGTAAACATTTTAAATAAAGATATATATATTGTTGGATTAAATTATCCGAGAACTAAACACCACCCGTATGAAAGTACTAAGTACCATCCGGTTGACACTCCTCTGCACCAAAAAGAAGGGAGTCATCTCTTAGGCTGGTGGGTGTGGAGACGGGAGGTGGGGGCGGTGTTGAGACGGGGACGGGGGCGAGAGACGGGGGTGGGGGCGAAAGGTGATTGGTGCTGAAAGGTGATTGATGCGTCTCTGGGGTTAACGGGGAGACGGGGGAGACGGTGGACAGGGGTGGGGGCGGTGTTGGGGCGGGGGGTGACGGGAAAAAAGTGGTGGGACGGGGGTTGCCCCGTCTGTATACCGCCTAGCCTTAGATTATCTGTTGTGGCCTCTGAGCGAACTGTCGCGAGCCAGCCAATGAACCATATGGCTCGCGAACACGACAACCACCACGTGTTAACAGTCCTGCGAGCGAGCAGACGCGACCGCACTCGCGCTCGCGTCCGCTAACGACTCTTTTTGACCCTTTGAAATTAGAAAAAAAAAAACAATTTTTACCTTATATATATACCATATATCTTTCAATTTTACATTTCAATTCTCTTCTTCTCCTTCTACAATAACTTCAAATTCCTCTTCTACTATCATGATCAAAACATCAATCTTCTTTAAAATCATTCAAAAATCATGGGGCCAATGGACTGAAGAGGAGGAACTCACGTTGATAATCGCGTACAATCAAGTGCATGGCGATGGCACATCAACGAGTCGTGGTGTTCGAAGTCGAGGACCACAATGGAGTAAAGTGCTAGTCGAGTTTGGTAAGCTCGTTGAGGGGAACCCAACGTACTTGTGATTCAATTTCCCACAAGTACAGGGATCTCAAAACGAAGTGTAAAAACTTCCAACAACCATATAAAGAAGTCTCAAGGGATCTTCCAGGCGAAAAAGAAGACGTGCTCATAGCATTTACTCACATCGAGTATATTTATGAGATTGGGCATAATTTTCATCATGTTTCGACGTAGCAAATGTTACGCCCAACATTACGTTAGGTGTTAGAATTTTAGGACTATGTTTTTATTTTTTAGTATAATTTTTTTAGTGTAATGTTTAGTGTAACGTTTTTAATTTTATGTAAAATATTAATGTTTTTTATTTTATTTATTAATGTTTTAAAAAAAATCATCGCTCACCTTGAGCCACCACATGATCATGTGAGCAGGATTGAGGTTTTACCCAATGTCACGTCAGCACACAGTTGTCAATATATGGTAGGATAATATTTGGTCTTACCTTGAGCCACAACACATAGTCTTAGCTAAACTTGGGAGATGAAAGTCTTCTTTCCTTTAAAGATGATTTAAAAAGGAAAATTAGATTTAAATAATCTCAATTATTAGCTATTGGGCGTCATTAGCCCCAACTTAAAAAATTAGTGCTGACGAGCTCAACTTTTAACCTATTTTCCCTTAGCAGTCCCAAACTAACTAAAAGTTAACTCAGTTAGTTTTGCTGACGTGGACTGTTTATGTTGCAAAAATGTCAAAGTTTTGCTGACGGGAATGCTTATGTGGCAAAGTTTTTCTGACGTAGACGGTCTATGTGGTAGTCCATGTCAGCGAAAACTGAGTTAAATGCTAGTTAGTATGAGATCGCTGAGGGAAAATAGGTTAAAAATTTGCACCGTTAACAATAATTTTTGAAGTTTGAACTGGTGACGACCAATAGCTCATAATTTAAATTATTTAAATCTAATGTCCCATTTAAAAGCTATAACTATACAATTATTCAGAAAGACTACCAATCTTGATACGTAGATAAAGTAGTATGCAAATGTTATTGTTGATAATGTCAAAGCTCTTGAGTTTACTTTTCATAGTCTAAAGAATCAACTACTTTCAATTAAAGTATTATGCAAATGTTATTGTTGATAATGTCAAAGCTCATGTGATTTATGCGAACCTGCAATTAATCGAGAAAAATCAACTTTAAAAAGTCTAAAATAGACAAGACGAGTTTGGATCGGTTTGGTATTAAAATATAGTTTTGTGGGTAAGGGTGAGGTAGACATCGTAAATAACCTTCTAGTGTAGTGATACACTTATAATTTTCTAATGTGGAAGCTAGATAGACTCACCTAAACCAAAAATTTTATAGGTTGAGCAAGTGGTTTTATCAAAGTGGGTCTACTCTCTGGAACGGTAGTTGGTCGGGTCAACAGCACCGTCTGCGTTCGAGGGCGTGGGAGACCTTTTATTATTGGGTTTATCTAGGTAATCAAGGTTTTATTGGTCGTTCACAGGAAAAAGAGTGAGGTGGACAGGTAGTGAAGGGGTTTTAGATGATGTTTGTTTTTTCAGAGGTAAAACATCTGCAGTCTGCGAATCACATCTGCAGAAAAAGAGATGAACCAAACCTTTGCAGTCTGCAAGAAGAAAACTATTTGTTTTTAACATTTGTAAATTGATAAAATAAACTGGTGGTTGTGGAAGGACGGTGGTGGTAGTGGACGGTAGTAGTAGTAGTAATGGTGGTGGTGGACGGTGGGTGGTGGTGGTTGTAGTAGGACAATTGGTGGTGGTGGTTGTGGTGTTTAACCCTTTGCAGACCTTAGAAGATCTTAAAAGTGGTTGGGCCAAGTCTGCACCAAAAGCTCGTGCAGACGTTTTTTTTTTAATAAAACGTCTTTAAAAAAACAGTTTACAAATGTTGCGCGTGGTCTGACGACGCAGACAGAAGAGTCTGCGCATACAACTTTTTAAAACAAACAACCTTAGGTGGTGTTTGTTTTCCGGTGAGAAGAGCTTCTAACCTCTTATGTCTGCGCCGCGCAGACGCGGGCAGACATTTGAGGCTAGCAGCTCGTTTTGTTTTTCAGAAGACATAACCTCTTCTAACCTCTGCCTTCCTTTTCCTCAAGCAGACTTGTGCCTACCTCTTCTCACTTCTCCAAACCTCTTCTTCTACAAAACCATCTCCTCTCTTCTTCCTTCTCAGCAGCAGCACAACATCATCATCAGCAAGTTCTCCTTCTTTCTTCTTCTCTTCCTCCGCTCATCCCCGTCACCCTCCGCCGCCCTCTTCCCTCCGCCTTCAGCCGCCGGACCGCCCTCCGTCCTCTTCCCCCTCCCTCTTCCCTCCTCTCCCACCGCCGCCCCCTCCCCTCCTCCCACCGCCGCCCTGCCACCGCTCCAAACAACACCCAATAAATCAGTCAAGATCTTCAACCTCACCAATATCAGAATCACTACCAAAGAAAAAGAGGCACTAACCTTAAAGGAAATGAAACAAAGAAGAGCTTCAAAATCAAAAGGAAAGAGAAAGATGATGGAAATGATATTTGTTATTGTGAAAAGATGGATATGGACAGAAAAAAGAAACGTATAATACTATAATGAAAAGAATCAAAAGATGTGGTAGGTATGGTTACGGTGAAAAGATTCTTTTGTCTTTTGAATGTTTATGTTTATTATTATTGTGGTAGGTCTGGTTATGGTGGGTTGTGATAGGTTATAGTTATGGTTTTAGGTGCAGACGTTAAAAAACAAACAGTCTTCCTCTTGCAGACTGCAGACATTTGGTCCACCTCTTCTCCTGCAGATGTCTGCAGATGTGGTCCGCAGACTGCAGACCTTTTGCCTTAGAAAAAACAAACACCACCTTAGTGTAGTTCCGATTTATGATAACAAACTCATTTATAATAACAAAAAAATAATCTTAGAAAAAATTACACCGTTAGTCCTTATGGTTTCCACCTAGTTTCAATGTAAGGTAGTAAGGTTTTATTGTTTCTGTTTAAGGTATTAACTTTTTAATTTGTTTCAATGTCAGGTATTAGGGACTAACCTAGTTAAAACTTAACTGAGTTCACCCTCACATGAGTTGCATGTGAGGGTATTATGGTCCATTCACCTAAAAAAAAATTAAAATCAGTTTACATATCTCACCATACAACCTTTTATCCTCACCAAAACAACACACACAGATCTGCACGGTTGTATACCTGGACATGTACATACATGAATCATTCATAATCGAGCAGGATCCGTACCATATAAAACTTAATTTCAGACTAAATTTTGATAATACACAATTGTATTCATTTCATTTTCCCAAAAAAAAGTGCTTCATTACTGAATCAAAAACTCAATAGTATATATAGGTGCAGAAATGATAAAAACACCGAAATGAGTATTAATTTATAGATTACCACTTAATCAAGCTAACTCTTACACAGTAGATTAACGATTACCATTTCAGATATATAAACTTTGTTCTCGTACACGAACATTATTACAATGCGGAAGTTATCTGCAAAATGAATAACTATAACCTTTTCTTCAGAAAATTTTAAAAATTTAACACCATAAGTTTCAGAATCACTGTATACTACAGACCTCTTCCGCATTGCTCCCTTCACTTTTCAGTATCATTACTTTTAGTTTTGTTTCCATAGATTAGCCTTGTTTCCTACATCATCAAATATCAATTCAGTTAACCCTATGCATGCAAATCAGCAACAACGGTAAAAGAATCATCAATTTCATAATCGAATCCGGATCAAAACACGTTTCTGATACCGAGATCAGTTAACTGTTGTCAGATCGAATCAATTTGATGTTCTGCAGATAAAATATGCCACAATGATTGGTTTTAAAAAGTGTGTGTTGTTTTTTTTTAAAACTGATTTTTTAATTTTTTTTAGGTGAATGGACCATAATACCCTCACATGCAACTCATGTGAGGGTGAACTCAGTTAAGTTTTAACTAGGTTAGTCCCTAATACCTGACATTGAAACAAATTAAAAGGTTAATACCTTAAACAGAAACAATAAAACCTTAGTACCTTACATTGAAACTAGGTGGAAACCATAAGGACTAACGGTGTAATTTTTTCATAATCTTATTATGCTTCTAATTTCTCTCATTTTTTTTAACATTTTCTCATTCATGTGGGCTTAAGACTACTCTTATTTGTGAACTTTTGGTTTGATTAGTTGTCCAAGTCATTTAAAGAAAAACTAAAAATTCATTTTCAATCCGTATTTAAATTAAAAACTAAATACCCTATATTTCTTAGTTTTTTTAACATTTCGTATAAATTTTATAAAAAACGAAGTTTGTCAAAAAAAATATTTTTAGTACAAGATTAAATATAGATGATTTAATTTTTTTATTTGAATAAATAACTTTTAAATTTTTATGAAAAAAAAATTATTTTAAATTTACTTTTTTAAATACAATAAAAAATAACAATATCAACATTTATTTAACAAAAAGTTAGGTTTGATTGGGTTGAGTTGTGAATGTGAGTTAAACATTGAGTAAAGTTGTGTTATGGAGGTGAAAGAGAGATTAAATTGTTATTGAAAGGTTGAGTTTAATTGAGTCACCAATCTACATAGTCTAATATTTTTTTAACGGCCAATGAAATTAATCAAGAATTCTCTTTGGAGTCCATACTCAGTCAAATCAGGACCCCTTTCACCCGGCATAGCCAAACATGTAAGGGAGCTCCTGGTTTCACCAAGTCCACCAGTTCCGGGGAAAACCGACTATCCACCCGTCCGAAAGCACGATAATGGAATAATCGGTAAAACCTGTCGCTCTCAAGAATCGAACCCATGACCTTTCAGCCATGGGTATCATTAAGCCTCCATACCACTCCACCGTAAGGTGGTTGGTTGCATAGTCTAATATTAATTTGTTAAATACTTCATCAATTAATAATTGCCAAAAATTTAGTACAATTAATTGATTTCTATAGTCAAACCTATTTTAATTTAATTTATTTACGAGTATGAAAGAGCTGATATTTTTTTGTATCACATCGACACTATCAAACTATGTCAACAAATTCTAAGGTAATTAATGTGTTAAAGCGTGTTTATGTTTCTCTCTCTTTATAATAAGGATGAAATAGAAATGAGATTTTTTTTGGAGAGTAGTGTTTCAGCGGTAAATCCCCGTGTTGCAAAGCGACCCCTGCCCAGGATTCGAATCCCATAGGAACCACACGGGTTTCTCCTTTCAAACCCAACGGTTATTTTTTCGGTAGAACGTGGGAATCGAACCTGAGACCAAACCCTGGCAGGAACCCTCCAAGGAGGTAAACCTTCCCACCCAAACCAGCTGGGCTGGAGATCATTGGCAAATAGAAATGAGATTAACCTATTAAACATGAGAAGTAAAAAACAATTTTTTCCCATCATCTTAAACATGCTTACTAGATAAATAATATAAATAATTTTTTTTTAAAATAATTTTTTAGCGTAATTACTATACAAGAGTAATTACACAAAAAAAATGTATTTTTATTTTTTTTAGAATTCCTTACTAAAATACATGTTTAACACGATTGGAAAAAAAATTCACAAATAAAAAATAAATATCCTTCCTTCATTTCTCACGTTAAGGCTTATTTGTAGAATAAGAACCATTTGTAAAAGAATTTTCATATATATATATTGATTTCAAAAAACAAGCTTTAGATTGGAAAAACTACTAAACCTCACACAATCGGTAATTGCACTGGTCACAGTGTAACAAACCAAGTAAATTCGGATTATTAAACCGCGGACACTATAACGCAACATTCGGTATTTGCACAAATTAAGTTACCAACTAATTACTTGACTGGTCACAGTGTAAATTCGGTAATTGCAATGGTCACAGTGTAAATTCGGTATTAAACCTCTACTGACTCCTAGCCTAAAAAATGAGTTTTGGGATTTTGTATCGAGAACTACTAATTAAATAAGAAAATGAAAACAAATTAAGTTACCAACTAATTACTTGACTCAAAGAAACTGACATTGACTCGCAAACAAAACACAAGAAACTGGATTGATACTAAGATGTCATGAGAAAGAGCTACCTAGATAGCACAAATTTCTCCTAAAAAATACGCAAGCAACTAATACCATAGCACATGTCCAAGTAAAAAAATACGAGTAATAAAAATAATATCACAAACTCCAAAATTACTAAATTGAAAAGTGTCTAAATCGAAATGTGAATTTATAGGCATAACCAATTGGACAAACACGTGCATTGGTACAACTACATTAAGATAAATTGTAATTTCCGTCCTAGTGGTTTGGCAAAAAGATGTTAATAGCTCTTAAAATTTTGGATTAAATTGGCATCTTTAGAAATGTTGAGGACGCAAATGACACTATTTTTTTTTTTTTTTTACTGAAGTGGCATTTTTTGTCAAACCACACGAACGAAAATGTCGTTTTACTCGGTTTATGTTTTTGAGCAATATTATATAGTGTTGGTTTACCTACCGCTCACAGCCTTCACCGCAACTGTTGACACACCACCACCACTACCGTTAACACTGTTGCCACTTTACCACCCTTATAATAGCAGGTAAATCTGCTATGACCCAACCTGTTTTTTAACACGAAACCATTTGAATCGTTTTCTTAAGCAGACTGCTTTGACCAACATGTTTTGATATGTTACACAATTCTTTAGACAATCCGACCTGATTAGCTCATTTTGCACCCATATTTGCAAGAAATGAGATGCTACTGCGTTCCATTTTGGACAAGTGAACATGATACAAATACAATGATTGCATCCTGAAGAACAAAAATCATGCAAAACATTCATTGTTTTTTTAACTAACTTGAACATATTCAAAGTGAAAAATTCTGGGCAGTAGAGAACTCTGCATAAACCAGTTTGTACGGGTCAGTAAACTTATAAGCTTTTTATAATACATCTTCTTCGATGTCAACTTGAAAATCATCGTTTGCTTCTTCTCGAGCTTCGTCACCGCCATTTTTTATCAGATAATGATATAAGCTGCATTTGAAAAATAAAAGCTCAAAAGATGTCATTACTCGATTTAATAAAGCTACGAGAACTTACTTGGCACAATCTATTGCGGTTTCTTTAAATTTAATGCAAACATACGCATCTTAGGAAAAAGAGTTGAAACTCAAGGACATGTATAGAATATCCATCTAACAGATATATTATAAGTGGCAAATTGGTGGGTTGAGTACAGGTCAAACAGATCGGGCCAATCCAGCGTCCTAGACGCCTTTTAGTATTTACTGTTCTTGAAATAAAAATATAAAAATATTACAATGATAATATATTTTAGTTCTAGTTTTATTATATACTACAGTTTTGGAAGTACTACGCATTTTTTAAAGCAGCTAGGTGAGTTTTGACCTGATTAACGTCTTCCGGTGTTAGCTAACTTTCTTAAATTGCGCAAAATTAACCTTTTAGAACCCAAAATTCAACCCGTTTACCCGTAAATGGGAACAAATTAATTGTCACCTAAACAAAACACTACGGAAATCTAGAGGCTCTACCCGATAGTCTTCCACCCAACCCCACATTGTTGGGCACCATCAGACAAAAATTTTCAACTTGTCTTTCATAAGTTGACATTTCTCAACATGCATGGAATCTAACCGATCTCCTGTAGCAGTTCTATTAGTTAAAACAATGACTGGTTATTTTTGTTAATATGTAAATAAAACTTATGTTATTATTATGTCGTATGTATGTTTATATTATGTGTATTAGTTGTATGAATTATGTATGTATATAGATTAACATTAGACATAAGAAGTTAGATAGCTAAATGTAATAAGATAAGTTAGTATGTAAATGGGTCAATATGGATCATTGGAGGCTGCACATCAAAGGAAAACAAGTCAGATACAAGGCTGCAAATTGGATCAGAAGGCATGACAAAAAAGGAAGCAGTATGACTGATGACAAAGAGGTGCGACTCGTTGCAAGATTACTAAAATACCCTCGACAGTTAAACTAACATTTCTGGGGGAAACACTGCAACGGGGCAACGGGTTGGACCAGTAACTACCATTGAGACATATCGGTTCATTTAGTATATTGTAAAAATCATTGTACAATTAACAGTTACCAAGATTGTTCCGTTCAGATCAATCCAAAATACTTCAGTTTCTGTCCCAAACAAGTGGTCGGTTATTATTGTTATATTGTTTCAATTGTTATTCATTATCATTTGATCATTGTTTGAACGATTCAATTCAGAAAACAATTCTTATTTCCGCTGCAAATCTGTCTTATATTCCAACAATTTTATAATGTTTTTGCATTGAGATAACAACATAATTCAAAATAATTTTGGTCACTTTTAGTAACATTACTTATTTTTATCATACAAGTGATGAGGTGGATTTAAAGTTAAGTAAAATCGGTTACCTACAAAAATATATAATTGTAAGTTTAGTTCCTACATAACAATGAAATAAGCCTAGTGACCTGTATGGCTTAACGAAATGTAAGCATGCTTTGCCAACATGGCTTTTTATGAGATAACTAGTTATTAGTTACCTAAATAAATTTACTGAATGTTATTACAA
Organism: Ambrosia x helenae; assembly: GCA_030844895.1. NCBI lineage: Eukaryota > Viridiplantae > Streptophyta > Magnoliopsida > Asterales > Asteraceae > Ambrosia > Ambrosia x helenae. Next base: position 27,471 of record JAUTDX010005856.1, read on the forward strand.
GTTTAATACAACCTAAAATGAACAGTAAAGAAGAAGAATGCTATACTATAAGTGGCCAAGTTTAGAACTAGGTGCCCTTTATAAATATATTTTGCAAAATATGAAGTATCAAAATCTTTTCCTATGTTTATACAAAATCTAAGAACAGTTACAAATTACATGTTTAAATCAACTTATTTGGTTGTTTAAGCAACCCTATAACCATGTAAGAGCCTTAATCCTTTTCTAGTTCTGAGATGCGCAAATTATTATCATAACGGTTAAAGCTCATTTTCCATCGAAATCATCTCAATAAAATTAGAGAGCACTCTACAAAATTCTCAACGTCCGTTCAAACAGACTGGAGACAGGCTAGTGATAGTAATGAAAAATAATACAGATAATGGATTTAAATCTAATCCCTAACTTGTCCTAATATTGAGGAACCTCAGCTATTGTATATGCAGGTCCAGTCTCAACATATCCAGCTTGTTTGTAATCTTGACAAACTTTATTCTTTATGAGCGTGCTTGATGAGAATATTGTCTAGTTAAACAAATTGAACATTAGTTGGCACATAAGACAGTTACAAGGACTTTTCTTTCAACTTATTGATGAAATATCAATTTCGACATGAGGCCATGGATGTAGGTCACTAATGAGTAATGAGTTTCAAGTCCTCGGAAATACCGTGTAAACTTCTATTCCCAAAATTCTCATTCAAGAAGCTTAGTACCTAGATGGAGCTAAACTACAATAGATCAAAGGAGTCCCACATGATAGTATTGCATAGCCCCACATGTTGTGTGCTAGACTTCATGCAGCCTTTACAGCCAGTGAATTAATGCATTCTGCACATCTCTTGGAACTCATATTTCTGATAATTAAGTTTCAAATGATTCATATCTAGAACATAGTTTTTTATAAGATACGATATTATGTATTGGGTTCATATTATATTTGTATTTGCTCATTTAAATTTTCAGTGCAGTTTCCAATAAGTCTGTAAAAAGTGTTTCTTATATCTAGGTTTAAGGGAAGATGGCATTTACATCTAAGCGGGTTTGAGGGACAATATTTTGGCGCAGCAATGTAATCAAACAATTTTGGAGGTGCATCGAGGATGATTCTAATATGGAAAAGGTTGTTTGGAAGGCAATCGGTTCT
>JAUTDX010005857.1:10000-75000 GCA_030844895.1 Ambrosia x helenae
CCCCCCCCCCCCCCCCCCCCCCCCCCCCCCCCCCCCCCCCCCCCCCCCCCCCCCCCCCCCCCCCCCCCCCCCCCCCCCCCCCCCCCCCCCCCCCCCCCCCCCCCCCCCCCCCCCCCCCCCCCCCCCCCCCCCCCCCCCCCCCCCCCCCCCCCCCCCCCCCCCCCCCCCCCCCCCCCCCCCCCCCCCCCCCCCCCCCCCCCCCCCCCCCCCCCCCCCCCCCCCCCCCCCCCCCCCCCCCCCCCCCCCCCCCCCCCCCCCCCCCCCCCCCCCCCCCCCCCCCCCCCCCCCCCCCCCCCCCCCCCCCCCCCCCCCCCCCCCCCCCCCCCCCCCCCCCCCCCCCCCCCCCCCCCCCCCCCCCCCCCCCCCCCCCCCCCCCCCCCCCCCCCCCCCCCCCCCCCCCCCCCCCCCCCCCCCCCCCCCCCCCCCCCCCCCCCCCCCCCCCCCCCCCCCCCCCCCCCCCCCCCCCCCCCCCCCCCCCCCCCCCCCCCCCCCCCCCCCCCCCCCCCCCCCCCCCCCCCCCCCCCCCCCCCCCCCCCCCCCCCCCCCCCCCCCCCCCCCCCCCCCCCCCCCCCCCCCCCCCCCCCCCCCCCCCCCCCCCCCCCCCCCCCCCCCCCCCCCCCCCCCCCCCCCCCCCCCCCCCCCCCCCCCCCCCCCCCCCCCCCCCCCCCCCCCCCCCCCCCCCCCCCCCCCCCCCCCCCCCCCCCCCCCCCCCCCCCCCCCCCCCCCCCCCCCCCCCCCCCCCCCCCCCCCCCCCCCCCCCCCCCCCCCCCCCCCCCCCCCCCCCCCCCCCCCCCCCCCCCCCCCCCCCCCCCCCCCCCCCCCCCCCCCCCCCCCCCCCCCCCCCCCCCCCCCCCCCCCCCCCCCCCCCCCCCCCCCCCCCCCCCCCCCCCCCCCCCCCCCCCCCCCCCCCCCCCCCCCCCCCCCCCCCCCCCCCCCCCCCCCCCCCCCCCCCCCCCCCCCCCCCCCCCCCCCCCCCCCCCCCCCCCCCCCCCCCCCCCCCCCCCCCCCCCCCCCCCCCCCCCCCCCCCCCCCCCCCCCCCCCCCCCCCCCCCCCCCCCCCCCCCCCCCCCCCCCCCCCCCCCCCCCCCCCCCCCCCCCCCCCCCCCCCCCCCCCCCCCCCCCCCCCCCCCCCCCCCCCCCCCCCCCCCCCCCCCCCCCCCCCCCCCCCCCCCCCCCCCCCCCCCCCCCCCCCCCCCCCCCCCCCCCCCCCCCCCCCCCCCCCCCCCCCCCCCCCCCCCCCCCCCCCCCCCCCCCCCCCCCCCCCCCCCCCCCCCCCCCCCCCCCCCCCCCCCCCCCCCCCCCCCCCCCCCCCCCCCCCCCCCCCCCCCCCCCCCCCCCCCCCCCCCCCCCCCCCCCCCCCCCCCCCCCCCCCCCCCCCCCCCCCCCCCCCCCCCCCCCCCCCCCCCCCCCCCCCCCCCCCCCCCCCCCCCCCCCCCCCCCCCCCCCCCCCCCCCCCCCCCCCCCCCCCCCCCCCCCCCCCCCCCCCCCCCCCCCCCCCCCCCCCCCCCCCCCCCCCCCCCCCCCCCCCCCCCCCCCCCCCCCCCCCCCCCCCCCCCCCCCCCCCCCCCCCCCCCCCCCCCCCCCCCCCCCCCCCCCCCCCCCCCCCCCCCCCCCCCCCCCCCCCCCCCCCCCCCCCCCCCCCCCCCCCCCCCCCCCCCCCCCCCCCCCCCCCCCCCCCCCCCCCCCCCCCCCCCCCCCCCCCCCCCCCCCCCCCCCCCCCCCCCCCCCCCCCCCCCCCCCCCCCCCCCCCCCCCCCCCCCCCCCCCCCCCCCCCCCCCCCCCCCCCCCCCCCCCCCCCCCCCCCCCCCCCCCCCCCCCCCCCCCCCCCCCCCCCCCCCCCCCCCCCCCCCCCCCCCCCCCCCCCCCCCCCCCCCCCCCCCCCCCCCCCCCCCCCCCCCCCCCCCCCCCCCCCCCCCCCCCCCCCCCCCCCCCCCCCCCCCCCCCCCCCCCCCCCCCCCCCCCCCCCCCCCCCCCCCCACCCCCCCCCCCCCCCCCCCCCCCCCCCCCCCCCCCCCCCCCCCCCCCCCCCCCCCCCCCCCCCCCCCCCCCCCCCCCCCCCCCCCCCCCCCCCCCCCCCCCCCCCCCCCCCCCCCCCCCCCCCCCCCCCCCCCCCCCCCCCCCCCCCCCCCCCCCCCCCCCCCCCCCCCCCCCCCCCCCCCCCCCCCCCCCCCCCCCCCCCCCCCCCCCCCCCCCCCCCCCCCCCCCCCCCCCCCCCCCCCCCCCCCCCCCCCCCCCCCCCCCCCCCCCCCCCCCCCCCCCCCCCCCCCCCCCCCCCCCCCCCCCCCCCCCCCCCCCCCCCCCCCCCCCCCCCCCCCCCCCCCCCCCCCCCCCCCCCCCCCCCCCCCCCCCCCCCCCCCCCCCCCCCCCCCCCCCCCCCCCCCCCCCCCCCCCCCCCCCCCCCCCCCCCCCCCCCCCCCCCCCCCCCCCCCCCCCCCCCCCCCCCCCCCCCCCCCCCCCCCCCCCCCCCCCCCCCCCCCCCCCCCCCCCCCCCCCCCCCCCCCCCCCCCCCCCCCCCCCCCCCCCCCCCCCCCCCCCCCCCCCCCCCCCCCCCCCCCCCCCCCCCCCCCCCCCCCCCCCCCCCCCCCCCCCCCCCCCCCCCCCCCCCCCCCCCCCCCCCCCCCCCCCCCCCCCCCCCCCCCCCCCCCCCCCCCCCCCCCCCCCCCCCCCCCCCCCCCCCCCCCCCCCCCCCCCCCCCCCCCCCCCCCCCCCCCCCCCCCCCCCCCCCCCCCCCCCCCCCCCCCCCCCCCCCCCCCCCCCCCCCCCCCCCCCCCCCCCCCCCCCCCCCCCCCCCCCCCCCCCCCCCCCCCCCCCCCCCCCCCCCCCCCCCCCCCCCCCCCCCCCCCCCCCCCCCCCCCCCCCCCCCCCCCCCCCCCCCCCCCCCCCCCCCCCCCCCCCCCCCCCCCCCCCCCCCCCCCCCCCCCCCCCCCCCCCCCCCCCCCCCCCCCCCCCCCCCCCCCCCCCCCCCCCCCCCCCCCCCCCCCCCCCCCCCCCCCCCCCCCCCCCCCCCCCCCCCCCCCCCCCCCCCCCCCCCCCCCCCCCCCCCCCCCCCCCCCCCCCCCCCCCCCCCCCCCCCCCCCCCCCCCCCCCCCCCCCCCCCCCCCCCCCCCCCCCCCCCCCCCCCCCCCCCCCCCCCCCCCCCCCCCCCCCCCCCCCCCCCCCCCCCCCCCCCCCCCCCCCCCCCCCCCCCCCCCCCCCCCCCCCCCCCCCCCCCCCCCCCCCCCCCCCCCCCCCCCCCCCCCCCCCCCCCCCCCCCCCCCCCCCCCCCCCCCCCCCCCCCCCCCCCCCCCCCCCCCCCCCCCCCCCCCCCCCCCCCCCCCCCCCCCCCCCCCCCCCCCCCCCCCCCCCCCCCCCCCCCCCCCCCCCCCCCCCCCCCCCCCCCCCCCCCCCCCCCCCCCCCCCCCCCCCCCCCCCCCCCCCCCCCCCCCCCCCCCCCCCCCCCCCCCCCCCCCCCCCCCCCCCCCCCCCCCCCCCCCCCCCCCCCCCCCCCCCCCCCCCCCCCCCCCCCCCCCCCCCCCCCCCCCCCCCCCCCCCCCCCCCCCCCCCCCCCCCCCCCCCCCCCCCCCCCCCCCCCCCCCCCCCCCCCCCCCCCCCCCCCCCCCCCCCCCCCCCCCCCCCCCCCCCCCCCCCCCCCCCCCCCCCCCCCCCCCCCCCCCCCCCCCCCCCCCCCCCCCCCCCCCCCCCCCCCCCCCCCCCCCCCCCCCCCCCCCCCCCCCCCCCCCCCCCCCCCCCCCCCCCCCCCCCCCCCCCCCCCCCCCCCCCCCCCCCCCCCCCCCCCCCCCCCCCCCCCCCCCCCCCCCCCCCCCCCCCCCCCCCCCCCCCCCCCCCCCCCCCCCCCCCCCCCCCCCCCCCCCCCCCCCCCCCCCCCCCCCCCCCCCCCCCCCCCCCCCCCCCCCCCCCCCCCCCCCCCCCCCCCCCCCCCCCCCCCCCCCCCCCCCCCCCCCCCCCCCCCCCCCCCCCCCCCCCCCCCCCCCCCCCCCCCCCCCCCCCCCCCCCCCCCCCCCCCCCCCCCCCCCCCCCCCCCCCCCCCCCCCCCCCCCCCCCCCCCCCCCCCCCCCCCCCCCCCCCCCCCCCCCCCCCCCCCCCCCCCCCCCCCCCCCCCCCCCCCCCCCCCCCCCCCCCCCCCCCCCCCCCCCCCCCCCCCCCCCCCCCCCCCCCCCCCCCCCCACCCCCCCCCCCCCCCCCCCCCCCCCCCCCCCCCCCCCCCCCCCCCCCCCCCCCCCCCCCCCCCCCCCCCCCCCCCCCCCCCCCCCCCCCCCCCCCCCCCCCCCCCCCCCCCCCCCCCCCCCCCCCCCCCCCCCCCCCCCCCCCCCCCCCCCCCCCCCCCCCCCCCCCCCCACCCCCCCCCCCCCCCCCCCCCCCCCCCCCCCCCCCCCCCCCCCCCCCCCCCCCCCCCCCCCCCCCCCCCCCCCCCCCCCCCCCCCCCCCCCCCCCCCCCCCCCCCCCCCCCCCCCCCCCCCCCCCCCCCCCCCCCCCCCCCCCCCCCCCCCCCCCCCCCCCCCCCCCCCCCCCCCCCCCCCCCCCCCCCCCCCCCCCCCCCCCCCCCCCCCCCCCCCCCCCCCCCCCCCCCCCCCCCCCCCCCCCCCCCCCCCCCCCCCCCCACCCCCCCCCCCCCCCCCCCCCCCCCCCCCCCCCCCCCCCCCCCCCCCCCCCCCCCCCCCCCCCCCCCCCCCCCCCCCCCCCCCCCCCCCCCCCCCCCCCCCCCCCCCCCCCCCCCCCCCCCCCCCCCCCCCCCCCCCCCCCCCCCCCCCCCCCCCCCCCCCCCCCCCCCCCCCCCCCCCCCCCCCCCCCCCCCCCCCCCCCCCCCCCCCCCCCCCCCCCCCCCCCCCCCCCCCCCCCCCCCCCCCCCCCCCCCCCCCCCCCCCCCCCCCCCCCCCCCCCCCCCCCCCCCCCCCCCCCCCCCCCCCCCCCCCCCCCCCCCCCCCCCCCCCCCCCCCCCCCCCCCCCCCCCCCCCCCCCCCCCCCCCCCCCCCCCCCCCCCCCCCCCCCCCCCCCCCCCCCCCCCCCCCCCCCCCCCCCCCCCCCCCCCCCCCCCCCCCCCCCCCCCCCCCCCCCCCCCCCCCCCCCCCCCCCCCCCCCCCCCCCCCCCCCCCCCCCCCCCCCCCCCCCCCCCCCCCCCCCCCCCCCCCCCCCCCCCCCCCCCCCCCCCCCCCCCCCCCCCCCCCCCCCCCCCCCCCCCCCCCCCCCCCCCCCCCCCCCCCCCCCCCCCCCCCCCCCCCCCCCCCCCCCCCCCCCCCCCCCCCCCCCCCCCCCCCCCCCCCCCCCCCCCCCCCCCCCCCCCCCCCCCCCCCCCCCCCCCCCCCCCCCCCCCCCCCCCCCCCCCCCCCCCCCCCCCCCCCCCCCCCCCCCCCCCCCCCCCCCCCCCCCCCCCCCCCCCCCCCCCCCCCCCCCCCCCCCCCCCCCCCCCCCCCCCCCCCCCCCCCCCCCCCCCCCCCCCCCCCCCCCCCCCCCCCCCCCCCCCCCCCCCCCCCCCCCCCCCCCCCCCCCCCCCCCCCCCCCCCCCCCCCCCCCCCCCCCCCCCCCCCCCCCCCCCCCCCCCCCCCCCCCCCCCCCCCCCCCCCCCCCCCCCCCCCCCCCCCCCCCCCCCCCCCCCCCCCCCCCCCCCCCCCCCCCCCCCCCCCCCCCCCCCCCCCCCCCCCCCCCCCCCCCCCCCCCCCCCCCCCCCCCCCCCCCCCCCCCCCCCCCCCCCCCCCCCCCCCCCCCCCCCCCCCCCCCCCCCCCCCCCCCCCCCCCCCCCCCCCCCCCCCCCCCCCCCCCCCCCCCCCCCCCCCCCACCCCCCCCCCCCCCCCCCCCCCCCCCCCCCCCCCCCCCCCCCCCCCCCCCCCCCCCCCCCCCCCCCCCCCCCCCCCCCCCCCCCCCCCCCCCCCCCCCCCCCCCCCCCCCCCCCCCCCCCCCCCCCCCCCCCCCCCCCCCCCCCCCCCCCCCCCCCCCCCCCCCCCCCCCCCCCCCCCCCCCCCCCCCCCCCCCCCCCCCCCCCCCCCCCCCCCCCCCCCCCCCCCCCCCCCCCCCCCCCCCCCCCCCCCCCCCCCCCCCCCCCCCCCCCCCCCCCCCCCCCCCCCCCCCCCCCCCCCCCCCCCCCCCCCCCCCCCCCCCCCCCCCCCCCCCCCCCCCCCCCCCCCCCCCCCCCCCCCCCCCCCCCCCCCCCCCCCCCCCCCCCCCCCCCCCCCCCCCCCCCCCCCCCCCCCCCCCCCCCCCCCCCCCCCCCCCCCCCCCCCCCCCCCCCCCCCCCCCCCCCCCCCCCCCCCCCCCCCCCCCCCCCCCCCCCCCCCCCCCCCCCCCCCCCCCCCCCCCCCCCCCCCCCCCCCCCCCCCCCCCCCCCCCCCCCCCCCCCCCCCCCCCCCCCCCCCCCCCCCCCCCCCCCCCCCCCCCCCCCCCCCCCCCCCCCCCCCCCCCCCCCCCCCCCCCCCCCCCCCCCCCCCCCCCCCCCCCCCCCCCCCCCCCCCCCCCCCCCCCCCCCCCCCCCCCCCCCCCCCCCCCCCCCCCCCCCCCCCCCCCCCCCCCCCCCCCCCCCCCCCCCCCCCCCCCCCCCCCCCACCCCCCCCCCCCCCCCCCCCCCCCCCCCCCCCCCCCCCCCCCCCCCCCCCCCCCCCCCCCCCCCCCCCCCCCCCCCCCCCCCCCCCCCCCCCCCCCCCCCCCCCCCCCCCCCCCCCCCCCCCCCCCCCCCCCCCCCCCCCCCCCCCCCCCCCCCCCCCCCCCCCCCCCCCCCCCCCCCCCCCCCCCCCCCCCCCCCCCCCCCACCCCCCCCCCCCCCCCCCCCCCCCCCCCCCCCCCCCCCCCCCCCCCCCCCCCCCCCCCCCCCCCCCCCCCCCCCCCCCCCCCCCCCCCCCCCCCCCCCCCCCCCCCCCCCCCCCCCCCCCCCCCCCCCCCCCCCCCCCCCCCCCCCCCCCCCCCCCCCCCCCCCCCCCCCCCCCCCCCCCCCCCCCCCCCCCCCCCCCCCCCCCCCCCCCCCCCCCCCCCCCCCCCCCCCCCCCCCCCCCCCCCCCCCCCCCCCCCCCCCCCCCCCCCCCCCCCCCCCCCCCCCCCCCCCCCCCCCCCCCCCCCCCCCCCCCCCCCCCCCCCCCCCCCCCCCCCCCCCCCCCCCCCCCCCCCCCCCCCCCCCCCCCCCCCCCCCCCCCCCCCCCCCCCCCCCCCCCCCCCCCCCCCCCCCCCCCCCCCCCCCCCCCCCCCCCCCCCCCCCCCCCCCCCCCCCCCCCCCCCCCCCCCCCCCCCCCCCCCCCCCCCCCCCCCCCCCCCCCCCCCCCCCCCCCCCCCCCCCCCCCCCCCCCCCCCCCCCCCCCCCCCCCCCCCCCCCCCCCCCCCCCCCCCCCCCCCCCCCCCCCCCCCCCCCCCCCCCCCCCCCCCCCCCCCCCCCCCCCCCCCCCCCCCCCCCCCCCCCCCCCCCCCCCCCCCCCCCCCCCCCCCCCCCCCCCCCCCCCCCCCCCCCCCCCCCCCCCCCCCCCCCCCCCCCCCCCCCCCCCCCCCCCCCCCCCCCCCCCCCCCCCCCCCCCCCCCCCCCCCCCCCCCCCCCCCCCCCCCCCCCCCCCCCCCCCCCCCCCCCCCCCCCCCCCCCCCCCCCCCCCCCCCCCCCCCCCCCCCCCCCCCCCCCCCCCCCCCCCCCCCCCCCCCACCCCCCCCCCCCCCCCCCCCCCCCCCCCCCCCCCCCCCCCCCCCCCCCCCCCCCCCCCCCCCCCCCCCCCCCCCCCCCCCCCCCCCCCCCCCCCCCCCCCCCCCCCCCCCCCCCCCCCCCCCCCCCCCCCCCCCCCCCCCCCCCCCCCCCCCCCCCCCCCCCCCCCCCCCCCCCCCCCCCCCCCCCCCCCCCCCCCCCCCCCCCCCCCCCCCCCCCCCCCCCCCCCCCCCCCCCCCCCCCCCCCCCCCCCCCCCCCCCCCCCCCCCCCCCCCCCCCCCCCCCCCCCCCCCCCCCCCCCCCCCCCCCCCCCCCCCCCCCCCCCCCCCCCCCCCCCCCCCCCCCCCCCCCCCCCCCCCCCCCCCCCCCCCCCCCCCCCCCCCCCCCCCCCCCCCCCCCCCCCCCCCCCCCCCCCCCCCCCCCCCCCCCCCCCCCCCCCCCCCCCCCCCCCCCCCCCCCCCCCCCCCCCCCCCCCCCCCCCCCCCCCCCCCCCCCCCCCCCCCCCCCCCCCCCCCCCCCCCCCCCCCCCCCCCCCCCCCCCCCCCCCCCCCCCCCCCCCCCCCCCCCCCCCCCCCCCCCCCCCCCCCCCCCCCCCCCCCCCCCCCCCCCCCCCCCCCCCCCCCCCCCCCCCCCCCCCCCCCCCCCCCCCCCCCCCCCCCCCCCCCCCCCCCCCCCCCCCCCCCCCCCCCCCCCCCCCCCCCCCCCCCCCCCCCCCCCCCCCCCCCCCCCCCCCCCCCCCCCCCCCCCCCACCCCCCCCCCCCCCCCCCCCCCCCCCCCCCCCCCCCCCCCCCCCCCCCCCCCCCCCCCCCCCCCCCCCCCCCCCCCCCCCCCCCCCCCCCCCCCCCCCCCCCCCCCCCCCCCCCCCCCCCCCCCCCCCCCCCCCCCCCCCCCCCCCCCCCCCCCCCCCCCCCCCCCCCCCCCCCCCCCCCCCCCCCCCCCCCCCCCCCCCCCCCCCCCCCCCCCCCCCCCCCCCCCCCCCCCCCCCCCCCCCCCCCCCCCCCCCCCCCCCCCCCCCCCCCCCCCCCCCCCCCCCCCCCCCCCCCCCCCCCCCCCCCCCCCCCCCCCCCCCCCCCCCCCCCCCCCCCCCCCCCCCCCCCCCCCCCCCCCCCCCCCCCCCCCCCCCCCCCCCCCCCCCCCCCCCCCCCCCCCCCCCCCCCCCCCCCCCCCCCCCCCCCCCCCCCCCCCCCCCCCCCCCCCCCCCCCCCCCCCCCCCCCCCCCCCCCCCCCCCCCCCCCCCCCCCCCCCCCCCCCCCCCCCCCCCCCCCCCCCCCCCCCCCCCCCCCCCCCCCCCCCCCCCCCCCCCCCCCCCCCCCCCCCCCCCCCCCCCCCCCCCCCCCCCCCCCCCCCCCCCCCCCCCCCCCCCCCCCCCCCCCCCCCCCCCCCCCCCCCCCCCCCCCCCCCCCCCCCCCCCCCCCCCCCCCCCCCCCCCCCCCCCCCCCCCCCCCCCCCCCCCCCCCCCCCCCCCCCCCCCCCCCCCCCCCCCCCCCCCCCCCCCCCCCCCCCCCCCCCCCCCCCCCCCCCCCCCCCCCCCCCCCCCCCCCCCCCCCCCCCCCCCCCCCCCCCCCCCCCCCCCCCCCCCCCCCCCCCCCCCCCCCCCCCCCCCCCCCCCCCCCCCCCCCCCCCCCCCCCCCCCCCCCCCCCCCCCCCCCCCCCCCCCCCCCCCCCCCCCCCCCCCCCCCCCCCCCCCCCCCCCCCCCCCCCCCCCCCCCCCCCCCCCCCCCCCCCCCCCCCCCCCCCCCCCCCCCCCCCCCCCCCCCCCCCCCCCCCCCCCCCCCCCCCCCCCCCCCCCCCCCCCCCCCCCCCCCCCCCCCCCCCCCCCCCCCCCCCCCCCCCCCCCCCCCCCCCCCCCCCCCCCCCCCCCCCCCCCCCCCCCCCCCCCCCCCCCCCCCCCCCCCCCCCCCCCCCCCCCCCCCCCCCCCCCCCCCCCCCCCCCCCCCCCCCCCCCCCCCCCCCCCCCCCCCCCCCCCCCCCCCCCCCCCCCCCCCCCCCCCCCCCCCCCCCCCCCCCCCCCCCCCCCCCCCCCCCCCCCCCCCCCCCCCCCCCCCCCCCCCCCCCCCCCCCCCCCCCCCCCCCCCCCCCCCCCCCCCCCCCCCCCCCCCCCCCCCCCCCCCCCCCCCCCCCCCCCCCCCCCCCCCCCCCCCCCCCCCCCCCCCCCCCCCCCCCCCCCCCCCCCCCCCCCCCCCCCCCCCCCCCCCCCCCCCCCCCCCCCCCCCCCCCCCCCCCCCCCCCCCCCCCCCCCCCCCCCCCCCCCCCCCCCCCCCCCCCCCCCCCCCCCCCCCCCCCCCCCCCCCCCCCCCCCCCCCCCCCCCCCCCCCCCCCCCCCCCCCCCCCCCCCCCCCCCCCCCCCCCCCCCCCCCCCCCCCCCCCCCCCCCCCCCCCCCCCCCCCCCCCCCCCCCCCCCCCCCCCCCCCCCCCCCCCCCCCCCCCCCCCCCCCCCCCCCCCCCCCCCCCCCCCCCCCCCCCCCCCCCCCCCCCCCCCCCCCCCCCCCCCCCCCCCCCCCCCCCCCCCCCCCCCCCCCCCCCCCCCCCCCCCCCCCCCCCCCCCCCCCCCCCCCCCCCCCCCCCCCCCCCCCCCCCCCCCCCCCCCCCCCCCCCCCCCCCCCCCCCCCCCCCCCCCCCCCCCCCCCCCCCCCCCCCCCCCCCCCCCCCCCCCCCCCCCCCCCCCCCCCCCCCCCCCCCCCCCCCCCCCCCCCCCCCCCCCCCCCCCCCCCCCCCCCCCCCCCCCCCCCCCCCCCCCCCCCCCCCCCCCCCCCCCCCCCCCCCCCCCCCCCCCCCCCCCCCCCCCCCCCCCCCCCCCCCCCCCCCCCCCCCCCCCCCCCCCCCCCCCCCCCCCCCCCCCCCCCCCCCCCCCCCCCCCCCCCCCCCCCCCCCCCCCCCCCCCCCCCCCCCCCCCCCCCCCCCCCCCCCCCCCCCCCCCCCCCCCCCCCCCCCCCCCCCCCCCCCCCCCCCCCCCCCCCCCCCCCCCCCCCCCCCCCCCCCCCCCCCCCCCCCCCCCCCCCCCCCCCCCCCCCCCCCCCCCCCCCCCCCCCCCCCCCCCCCCCCCCCCCCCCCCCCCCCCCCCCCCCCCCCCCCCCCCCCCCCCCCCCCCCCCCCCCCCCCCCCCCCCCCCCCCCCCCCCCCCCCCCCCCCCCCCCCCCCCCCCCCCCCCCCCCCCCCCCCCCCCCCCCCCCCCCCCCCCCCCCCCCCCCCCCCCCCCCCCCCCCCCCCCCCCCCCCCCCCCCCCCCCCCCCCCCCCCCCCCCCCCCCCCCCCCCCCCCCCCCCCCCCCCCCCCCCCCCCCCCCCCCCCCCCCCCCCCCCCCCCCCCCCCCCCCCCCCCCCCCCCCCCCCCCCCCCCCCCCCCCCCCCCCCCCCCCCCCCCCCCCCCCCCCCCCCCCCCCCCCCCCCCCCCCCCCCCCCCCCCCCCCCCCCCCCCCCCCCCCCCCCCCCCCCCCCCCCCCCCCCCCCCCCCCCCCCCCCCCCCCCCCCCCCCCCCCCCCCCCCCCCCCCCCCCCCCCCCCCCCCCCCCCCCCCCCCCCCCCCCCCCCCCCCCCCCCCCCCCCCCCCCCCCCCCCCCCCCCCCCCCCCCCCCCCCCCCCCCCCCCCCCCCCCCCCCCCCCCCCCCCCCCCCCCCCCCCCCCCCCCCCCCCCCCCCCCCCCCCCCCCCCCCCCCCCCCCCCCCCCCCCCCCCCCCCCCCCCCCCCCCCCCCCCCCCCCCCCCCCCCCCCCCCCCCCCCCCCCCCCCCCCCCCCCCCCCCCCCCCCCCCCCCCCCCCCCCCCCCCCCCCCCCCCCCCCCCCCCCCCCCCCCCCCCCCCCCCCCCCCCCCCCCCCCCCCCCCCCCCCCCCCCCCCCCCCCCCCCCCCCCCCCCCCCCCCCCCCCCCCCCCCCCCCCCCCCCCCCCCCCCCCCCCCCCCCCCCCCCCCCCCCCCCCCCCCCCCCCCCCCCCCCCCCCCCCCCCCCCCCCCCCCCCCCCCCCCCCCCCCCCCCCCCCCCCCCCCCCCCCCCCCCCCCCCCCCCCCCCCCCCCCCCCCCCCCCCCCCCCCCCCCCCCCCCCCCCCCCCCCCCCCCCCCCCCCCCCCCCCCCCCCCCCCCCCCCCCCCCCCCCCCCCCCCCCCCCCCCCCCCCCCCCCCCCCCCCCCCCCCCCCCCCCCCCCCCCCCCCCCCCCCCCCCCCCCCCCCCCCCCCCCCCCCCCCCCCCCCCCCCCCCCCCCCCCCCCCCCCCCCCCCCCCCCCCCCCCCCCCCCCCCCCCCCCCCCCCCCCCCCCCCCCCCCCCCCCCCCCCCCCCCCCCCCCCCCCCCCCCCCCCCCCCCCCCCCCCCCCCCCCCCCCCCCCCCCCCCCCCCCCCCCCCCCCCCCCCCCCCCCCCCCCCCCCCCCCCCCCCCCCCCCCCCCCCCCCCCCCCCCCCCCCCCCCCCCCCCCCCCCCCCCCCCCCCCCCCCCCCCCCCCCCCCCCCCCCCCCCCCCCCCCCCCCCCCCCCCCCCCCCCCCCCCCCCCCCCCCCCCCCCCCCCCCCCCCCCCCCCCCCCCCCCCCCCCCCCCCCCCCCCCCCCCCCCCCCCCCCCCCCCCCCCCCCCCCCCCCCCCCCCCCCCCCCCCCCCCCCCCCCCCCCCCCCCCCCCCCCCCCCCCCCCCCCCCCCCCCCCCCCCCCCCCCCCCCCCCCCCCCCCCCCCCCCCCCCCCCCCCCCCCCCCCCCCCCCCCCCCCCCCCCCCCCCCCCCCCCCCCCCCCCCCCCCCCCCCCCCCCCCCCCCCCCCCCCCCCCCCCCCCCCCCCCCCCCCCCCCCCCCCCCCCCCCCCCCCCCCCCCCCCCCCCCCCCCCCCCCCCCCCCCCCCCCCCCCCCCCCCCCCCCCCCCCCCCCCCCCCCCCCCCCCCCCCCCCCCCCCCCCCCCCCCCCCCCCCCCCCCCCCCCCCCCCCCCCCCCCCCCCCCCCCCCCCCCCCCCCCCCCCCCCCCCCCCCCCCCCCCCCCCCCCCCCCCCCCCCCCCCCCCCCCCCCCCCCCCCCCCCCCCCCCCCCCCCCCCCCCCCCCCCCCCCCCCCCCCCCCCCCCCCCCCCCCCCCCCCCCCCCCCCCCCCCCCCCCCCCCCCCCCCCCCCCCCCCCCCCCCCCCCCCCCCCCCCCCCCCCCCCCCCCCCCCCCCCCCCCCCCCCCCCCCCCCCCCCCCCCCCCCCCCCCCCCCCCCCCCCCCCCCCCCCCCCCCCCCCCCCCCCCCCCCCCCCCCCCCCCCCCCCCCCCCCCCCCCCCCCCCCCCCCCCCCCCCCCCCCCCCCCCCCCCCCCCCCCCCCCCCCCCCCCCCCCCCCCCCCCCCCCCCCCCCCCCCCCCCCCCCCCCCCCCCCCCCCCCCCCCCCCCCCCCCCCCCCCCCCCCCCCCCCCCCCCCCCCCCCCCCCCCCCCCCCCCCCCCCCCCCCCCCCCCCCCCCCCCCCCCCCCCCCCCCCCCCCCCCCCCCCCCCCCCCCCCCCCCCCCCCCCCCCCCCCCCCCCCCCCCCCCCCCCCCCCCCCCCCCCCCCCCCCCCCCCCCCCCCCCCCCCCCCCCCCCCCCCCCCCCCCCCCCCCCCCCCCCCCCCCCCCCCCCCCCCCCCCCCCCCCCCCCCCCCCCCCCCCCCCCCCCCCCCCCCCCCCCCCCCCCCCCCCCCCCCCCCCCCCCCCCCCCCCCCCCCCCCCCCCCCCCCCCCCCCCCCCCCCCCCCCCCCCCCCCCCCCCCCCCCCCCCCCCCCCCCCCCCCCCCCCCCCCCCCCCCCCCCCCCCCCCCCCCCCCCCCCCCCCCCCCCCCCCCCCCCCCCCCCCCCCCCCCCCCCCCCCCCCCCCCCCCCCCCCCCCCCCCCCCCCCCCCCCCCCCCCCCCCCCCCCCCCCCCCCCCCCCCCCCCCCCCCCCCCCCCCCCCCCCCCCCCCCCCCCCCCCCCCCCCCCCCCCCCCCCCCCCCCCCCCCCCCCCCCCCCCCCCCCCCCCCCCCCCCCCCCCCCCCCCCCCCCCCCCCCCCCCCCCCCCCCCCCCCCCCCCCCCCCCCCCCCCCCCCCCCCCCCCCCCCCCCCCCCCCCCCCCCCCCCCCCCCCCCCCCCCCCCCCCCCCCCCCCCCCCCCCCCCCCCCCCCCCCCCCCCCCCCCCCCCCCCCCCCCCCCCCCCCCCCCCCCCCCCCCCCCCCCCCCCCCCCCCCCCCCCCCCCCCCCCCCCCCCCCCCCCCCCCCCCCCCCCCCCCCCCCCCCCCCCCCCCCCCCCCCCCCCCCCCCCCCCCCCCCCCCCCCCCCCCCCCCCCCCCCCCCCCCCCCCCCCCCCCCCCCCCCCCCCCCCCCCCCCCCCCCCCCCCCCCCCCCCCCCCCCCCCCCCCCCCCCCCCCCCCCCCCCCCCCCCCCCCCCCCCCCCCCCCCCCCCCCCCCCCCCCCCCCCCCCCCCCCCCCCCCCCCCCCCCCCCCCCCCCCCCCCCCCCCCCCCCCCCCCCCCCCCCCCCCCCCCCCCCCCCCCCCCCCCCCCCCCCCCCCCCCCCCCCCCCCCCCCCCCCCCCCCCCCCCCCCCCCCCCCCCCCCCCCCCCCCCCCCCCCCCCCCCCCCCCCCCCCCCCCCCCCCCCCCCCCCCCCCCCCCCCCCCCCCCCCCCCCCCCCCCCCCCCCCCCCCCCCCCCCCCCCCCCCCCCCCCCCCCCCCCCCCCCCCCCCCCCCCCCCCCCCCCCCCCCCCCCCCCCCCCCCCCCCCCCCCCCCCCCCCCCCCCCCCCCCCCCCCCCCCCCCCCCCCCCCCCCCCCCCCCCCCCCCCCCCCCCCCCCCCCCCCCCCCCCCCCCCCCCCCCCCCCCCCCCCCCCCCCCCCCCCCCCCCCCCCCCCCCCCCCCCCCCCCCCCCCCCCCCCCCCCCCCCCCCCCCCCCCCCCCCCCCCCCCCCCCCCCCCCCCCCCCCCCCCCCCCCCCCCCCCCCCCCCCCCCCCCCCCCCCCCCCCCCCCCCCCCCCCCCCCCCCCCCCCCCCCCCCCCCCCCCCCCCCCCCCCCCCCCCCCCCCCCCCCCCCCCCCCCCCCCCCCCCCCCCCCCCCCCCCCCCCCCCCCCCCCCCCCCCCCCCCCCCCCCCCCCCCCCCCCCCCCCCCCCCCCCCCCCCCCCCCCCCCCCCCCCCCCCCCCCCCCCCCCCCCCCCCCCCCCCCCCCCCCCCCCCCCCCCCCCCCCCCCCCCCCCCCCCCCCCCCCCCCCCCCCCCCCCCCCCCCCCCCCCCCCCCCCCCCCCCCCCCCCCCCCCCCCCCCCCCCCCCCCCCCCCCCCCCCCCCCCCCCCCCCCCCCCCCCCCCCCCCCCCCCCCCCCCCCCCCCCCCCCCCCCCCCCCCCCCCCCCCCCCCCCCCCCCCCCCCCCCCCCCCCCCCCCCCCCCCCCCCCCCCCCCCCCCCCCCCCCCCCCCCCCCCCCCCCCCCCCCCCCCCCCCCCCCCCCCCCCCCCCCCCCCCCCCCCCCCCCCCCCCCCCCCCCCCCCCCCCCCCCCCCCCCCCCCCCCCCCCCCCCCCCCCCCCCCCCCCCCCCCCCCCCCCCCCCCCCCCCCCCCCCCCCCCCCCCCCCCCCCCCCCCCCCCCCCCCCCCCCCCCCCCCCCCCCCCCCCCCCCCCCCCCCCCCCCCCCCCCCCCCCCCCCCCCCCCCCCCCCCCCCCCCCCCCCCCCCCCCCCCCCCCCCCCCCCCCCCCCCCCCCCCCCCCCCCCCCCCCCCCCCCCCCCCCCCCCCCCCCCCCCCCCCCCCCCCCCCCCCCCCCCCCCCCCCCCCCCCCCCCCCCCCCCCCCCCCCCCCCCCCCCCCCCCCCCCCCCCCCCCCCCCCCCCCCCCCCCCCCCCCCCCCCCCCCCCCCCCCCCCCCCCCCCCCCCCCCCCCCCCCCCCCCCCCCCCCCCCCCCCCCCCCCCCCCCCCCCCCCCCCCCCCCCCCCCCCCCCCCCCCCCCCCCCCCCCCCCCCCCCCCCCCCCCCCCCCCCCCCCCCCCCCCCCCCCCCCCCCCCCCCCCCCCCCCCCCCCCCCCCCCCCCCCCCCCCCCCCCCCCCCCCCCCCCCCCCCCCCCCCCCCCCCCCCCCCCCCCCCCCCCCCCCCCCCCCCCCCCCCCCCCCCCCCCCCCCCCCCCCCCCCCCCCCCCCCCCCCCCCCCCCCCCCCCCCCCCCCCCCCCCCCCCCCCCCCCCCCCCCCCCCCCCCCCCCCCCCCCCCCCCCCCCCCCCCCCCCCCCCCCCCCCCCCCCCCCCCCCCCCCCCCCCCCCCCCCCCCCCCCCCCCCCCCCCCCCCCCCCCCCCCCCCCCCCCCCCCCCCCCCCCCCCCCCCCCCCCCCCCCCCCCCCCCCCCCCCCCCCCCCCCCCCCCCCCCCCCCCCCCCCCCCCCCCCCCCCCCCCCCCCCCCCCCCCCCCCCCCCCCCCCCCCCCCCCCCCCCCCCCCCCCCCCCCCCCCCCCCCCCCCCCCCCCCCCCCCCCCCCCCCCCCCCCCCCCCCCCCCCCCCCCCCCCCCCCCCCCCCCCCCCCCCCCCCCCCCCCCCCCCCCCCCCCCCCCCCCCCCCCCCCCCCCCCCCCCCCCCCCCCCCCCCCCCCCCCCCCCCCCCCCCCCCCCCCCCCCCCCCCCCCCCCCCCCCCCCCCCCCCCCCCCCCCCCCCCCCCCCCCCCCCCCCCCCCCCCCCCCCCCCCCCCCCCCCCCCCCCCCCCCCCCCCCCCCCCCCCCCCCCCCCCCCCCCCCCCCCCCCCCCCCCCCCCCCCCCCCCCCCCCCCCCCCCCCCCCCCCCCCCCCCCCCCCCCCCCCCCCCCCCCCCCCCCCCCCCCCCCCCCCCCCCCCCCCCCCCCCCCCCCCCCCCCCCCCCCCCCCCCCCCCCCCCCCCCCCCCCCCCCCCCCCCCCCCCCCCCCCCCCCCCCCCCCCCCCCCCCCCCCCCCCCCCCCCCCCCCCCCCCCCCCCCCCCCCCCCCCCCCCCCCCCCCCCCCCCCCCCCCCCCCCCCCCCCCCCCCCCCCCCCCCCCCCCCCCCCCCCCCCCCCCCCCCCCCCCCCCCCCCCCCCCCCCCCCCCCCCCCCCCCCCCCCCCCCCCCCCCCCCCCCCCCCCCCCCCCCCCCCCCCCCCCCCCCCCCCCCCCCCCCCCCCCCCCCCCCCCCCCCCCCCCCCCCCCCCCCCCCCCCCCCCCCCCCCCCCCCCCCCCCCCCCCCCCCCCCCCCCCCCCCCCCCCCCCCCCCCCCCCCCCCCCCCCCCCCCCCCCCCCCCCCCCCCCCCCCCCCCCCCCCCCCCCCCCCCCCCCCCCCCCCCCCCCCCCCCCCCCCCCCCCCCCCCCCCCCCCCCCCCCCCCCCCCCCCCCCCCCCCCCCCCCCCCCCCCCCCCCCCCCCCCCCCCCCCCCCCCCCCCCCCCCCCCCCCCCCCCCCCCCCCCCCCCCCCCCCCCCCCCCCCCCCCCCCCCCCCCCCCCCCCCCCCCCCCCCCCCCCCCCCCCCCCCCCCCCCCCCCCCCCCCCCCCCCCCCCCCCCCCCCCCCCCCCCCCCCCCCCCCCCCCCCCCCCCCCCCCCCCCCCCCCCCCCCCCCCCCCCCCCCCCCCCCCCCCCCCCCCCCCCCCCCCCCCCCCCCCCCCCCCCCCCCCCCCCCCCCCCCCCCCCCCCCCCCCCCCCCCCCCCCCCCCCCCCCCCCCCCCCCCCCCCCCCCCCCCCCCCCCCCCCCCCCCCCCCCCCCCCCCCCCCCCCCCCCCCCCCCCCCCCCCCCCCCCCCCCCCCCCCCCCCCCCCCCCCCCCCCCCCCCCCCCCCCCCCCCCCCCCCCCCCCCCCCCCCCCCCCCCCCCCCCCCCCCCCCCCCCCCCCCCCCCCCCCCCCCCCCCCCCCCCCCCCCCCCCCCCCCCCCCCCCCCCCCCCCCCCCCCCCCCCCCCCCCCCCCCCCCCCCCCCCCCCCCCCCCCCCCCCCCCCCCCCCCCCCCCCCCCCCCCCCCCCCCCCCCCCCCCCCCCCCCCCCCCCCCCCCCCCCCCCCCCCCCCCCCCCCCCCCCCCCCCCCCCCCCCCCCCCCCCCCCCCCCCCCCCCCCCCCCCCCCCCCCCCCCCCCCCCCCCCCCCCCCCCCCCCCCCCCCCCCCCCCCCCCCCCCCCCCCCCCCCCCCCCCCCCCCCCCCCCCCCCCCCCCCCCCCCCCCCCCCCCCCCCCCCCCCCCCCCCCCCCCCCCCCCCCCCCCCCCCCCCCCCCCCCCCCCCCCCCCCCCCCCCCCCCCCCCCCCCCCCCCCCCCCCCCCCCCCCCCCCCCCCCCCCCCCCCCCCCCCCCCCCCCCCCCCCCCCCCCCCCCCCCCCCCCCCCCCCCCCCCCCCCCCCCCCCCCCCCCCCCCCCCCCCCCCCCCCCCCCCCCCCCCCCCCCCCCCCCCCCCCCCCCCCCCCCCCCCCCCCCCCCCCCCCCCCCCCCCCCCCCCCCCCCCCCCCCCCCCCCCCCCCCCCCCCCCCCCCCCCCCCCCCCCCCCCCCCCCCCCCCCCCCCCCCCCCCCCCCCCCCCCCCCCCCCCCCCCCCCCCCCCCCCCCCCCCCCCCCCCCCCCCCCCCCCCCCCCCCCCCCCCCCCCCCCCCCCCCCCCCCCCCCCCCCCCCCCCCCCCCCCCCCCCCCCCCCCCCCCCCCCCCCCCCCCCCCCCCCCCCCCCCCCCCCCCCCCCCCCCCCCCCCCCCCCCCCCCCCCCCCCCCCCCCCCCCCCCCCCCCCCCCCCCCCCCCCCCCCCCCCCCCCCCCCCCCCCCCCCCCCCCCCCCCCCCCCCCCCCCCCCCCCCCCCCCCCCCCCCCCCCCCCCCCCCCCCCCCCCCCCCCCCCCCCCCCCCCCCCCCCCCCCCCCCCCCCCCCCCCCCCCCCCCCCCCCCCCCCCCCCCCCCCCCCCCCCCCCCCCCCCCCCCCCCCCCCCCCCCCCCCCCCCCCCCCCCCCCCCCCCCCCCCCCCCCCCCCCCCCCCCCCCCCCCCCCCCCCCCCCCCCCCCCCCCCCCCCCCCCCCCCCCCCCCCCCCCCCCCCCCCCCCCCCCCCCCCCCCCCCCCCCCCCCCCCCCCCCCCCCCCCCCCCCCCCCCCCCCCCCCCCCCCCCCCCCCCCCCCCCCCCCCCCCCCCCCCCCCCCCCCCCCCCCCCCCCCCCCCCCCCCCCCCCCCCCCCCCCCCCCCCCCCCCCCCCCCCCCCCCCCCCCCCCCCCCCCCCCCCCCCCCCCCCCCCCCCCCCCCCCCCCCCCCCCCCCCCCCCCCCCCCCCCCCCCCCCCCCCCCCCCCCCCCCCCCCCCCCCCCCCCCCCCCCCCCCCCCCCCCCCCCCCCCCCCCCCCCCCCCCCCCCCCCCCCCCCCCCCCCCCCCCCCCCCCCCCCCCCCCCCCCCCCCCCCCCCCCCCCCCCCCCCCCCCCCCCCCCCCCCCCCCCCCCCCCCCCCCCCCCCCCCCCCCCCCCCCCCCCCCCCCCCCCCCCCCCCCCCCCCCCCCCCCCCCCCCCCCCCCCCCCCCCCCCCCCCCCCCCCCCCCCCCCCCCCCCCCCCCCCCCCCCCCCCCCCCCCCCCCCCCCCCCCCCCCCCCCCCCCCCCCCCCCCCCCCCCCCCCCCCCCCCCCCCCCCCCCCCCCCCCCCCCCCCCCCCCCCCCCCCCCCCCCCCCCCCCCCCCCCCCCCCCCCCCCCCCCCCCCCCCCCCCCCCCCCCCCCCCCCCCCCCCCCCCCCCCCCCCCCCCCCCCCCCCCCCCCCCCCCCCCCCCCCCCCCCCCCCCCCCCCCCCCCCCCCCCCCCCCCCCCCCCCCCCCCCCCCCCCCCCCCCCCCCCCCCCCCCCCCCCCCCCCCCCCCCCCCCCCCCCCCCCCCCCCCCCCCCCCCCCCCCCCCCCCCCCCCCCCCCCCCCCCCCCCCCCCCCCCCCCCCCCCCCCCCCCCCCCCCCCCCCCCCCCCCCCCCCCCCCCCCCCCCCCCCCCCCCCCCCCCCCCCCCCCCCCCCCCCCCCCCCCCCCCCCCCCCCCCCCCCCCCCCCCCCCCCCCCCCCCCCCCCCCCCCCCCCCCCCCCCCCCCCCCCCCCCCCCCCCCCCCCCCCCCCCCCCCCCCCCCCCCCCCCCCCCCCCCCCCCCCCCCCCCCCCCCCCCCCCCCCCCCCCCCCCCCCCCCCCCCCCCCCCCCCCCCCCCCCCCCCCCCCCCCCCCCCCCCCCCCCCCCCCCCCCCCCCCCCCCCCCCCCCCCCCCCCCCCCCCCCCCCCCCCCCCCCCCCCCCCCCCCCCCCCCCCCCCCCCCCCCCCCCCCCCCCCCCCCCCCCCCCCCCCCCCCCCCCCCCCCCCCCCCCCCCCCCCCCCCCCCCCCCCCCCCCCCCCCCCCCCCCCCCCCCCCCCCCCCCCCCCCCCCCCCCCCCCCCCCCCCCCCCCCCCCCCCCCCCCCCCCCCCCCCCCCCCCCCCCCCCCCCCCCCCCCCCCCCCCCCCCCCCCCCCCCCCCCCCCCCCCCCCCCCCCCCCCCCCCCCCCCCCCCCCCCCCCCCCCCCCCCCCCCCCCCCCCCCCCCCCCCCCCCCCCCCCCCCCCCCCCCCCCCCCCCCCCCCCCCCCCCCCCCCCCCCCCCCCCCCCCCCCCCCCCCCCCCCCCCCCCCCCCCCCCCCCCCCCCCCCCCCCCCCCCCCCCCCCCCCCCCCCCCCCCCCCCCCCCCCCCCCCCCCCCCCCCCCCCCCCCCCCCCCCCCCCCCCCCCCCCCCCCCCCCCCCCCCCCCCCCCCCCCCCCCCCCCCCCCCCCCCCCCCCCCCCCCCCCCCCCCCCCCCCCCCCCCCCCCCCCCCCCCCCCCCCCCCCCCCCCCCCCCCCCCCCCCCCCCCCCCCCCCCCCCCCCCCCCCCCCCCCCCCCCCCCCCCCCCCCCCCCCCCCCCCCCCCCCCCCCCCCCCCCCCCCCCCCCCCCCCCCCCCCCCCCCCCCCCCCCCCCCCCCCCCCCCCCCCCCCCCCCCCCCCCCCCCCCCCCCCCCCCCCCCCCCCCCCCCCCCCCCCCCCCCCCCCCCCCCCCCCCCCCCCCCCCCCCCCCCCCCCCCCCCCCCCCCCCCCCCCCCCCCCCCCCCCCCCCCCCCCCCCCCCCCCCCCCCCCCCCCCCCCCCCCCCCCCCCCCCCCCCCCCCCCCCCCCCCCCCCCCCCCCCCCCCCCCCCCCCCCCCCCCCCCCCCCCCCCCCCCCCCCCCCCCCCCCCCCCCCCCCCCCCCCCCCCCCCCCCCCCCCCCCCCCCCCCCCCCCCCCCCCCCCCCCCCCCCCCCCCCCCCCCCCCCCCCCCCCCCCCCCCCCCCCCCCCCCCCCCCCCCCCCCCCCCCCCCCCCCCCCCCCCCCCCCCCCCCCCCCCCCCCCCCCCCCCCCCCCCCCCCCCCCCCCCCCCCCCCCCCCCCCCCCCCCCCCCCCCCCCCCCCCCCCCCCCCCCCCCCCCCCCCCCCCCCCCCCCCCCCCCCCCCCCCCCCCCCCCCCCCCCCCCCCCCCCCCCCCCCCCCCCCCCCCCCCCCCCCCCCCCCCCCCCCCCCCCCCCCCCCCCCCCCCCCCCCCCCCCCCCCCCCCCCCCCCCCCCCCCCCCCCCCCCCCCCCCCCCCCCCCCCCCCCCCCCCCCCCCCCCCCCCCCCCCCCCCCCCCCCCCCCCCCCCCCCCCCCCCCCCCCCCCCCCCCCCCCCCCCCCCCCCCCCCCCCCCCCCCCCCCCCCCCCCCCCCCCCCCCCCCCCCCCCCCCCCCCCCCCCCCCCCCCCCCCCCCCCCCCCCCCCCCCCCCCCCCCCCCCCCCCCCCCCCCCCCCCCCCCCCCCCCCCCCCCCCCCCCCCCCCCCCCCCCCCCCCCCCCCCCCCCCCCCCCCCCCCCCCCCCCCCCCCCCCCCCCCCCCCCCCCCCCCCCCCCCCCCCCCCCCCCCCCCCCCCCCCCCCCCCCCCCCCCCCCCCCCCCCCCCCCCCCCCCCCCCCCCCCCCCCCCCCCCCCCCCCCCCCCCCCCCCCCCCCCCCCCCCCCCCCCCCCCCCCCCCCCCCCCCCCCCCCCCCCCCCCCCCCCCCCCCCCCCCCCCCCCCCCCCCCCCCCCCCCCCCCCCCCCCCCCCCCCCCCCCCCCCCCCCCCCCCCCCCCCCCCCCCCCCCCCCCCCCCCCCCCCCCCCCCCCCCCCCCCCCCCCCCCCCCCCCCCCCCCCCCCCCCCCCCCCCCCCCCCCCCCCCCCCCCCCCCCCCCCCCCCCCCCCCCCCCCCCCCCCCCCCCCCCCCCCCCCCCCCCCCCCCCCCCCCCCCCCCCCCCCCCCCCCCCCCCCCCCCCCCCCCCCCCCCCCCCCCCCCCCCCCCCCCCCCCCCCCCCCCCCCCCCCCCCCCCCCCCCCCCCCCCCCCCCCCCCCCCCCCCCCCCCCCCCCCCCCCCCCCCCCCCCCCCCCCCCCCCCCCCCCCCCCCCCCCCCCCCCCCCCCCCCCCCCCCCCCCCCCCCCCCCCCCCCCCCCCCCCCCCCCCCCCCCCCCCCCCCCCCCCCCCCCCCCCCCCCCCCCCCCCCCCCCCCCCCCCCCCCCCCCCCCCCCCCCCCCCCCCCCCCCCCCCCCCCCCCCCCCCCCCCCCCCCCCCCCCCCCCCCCCCCCCCCCCCCCCCCCCCCCCCCCCCCCCCCCCCCCCCCCCCCCCCCCCCCCCCCCCCCCCCCCCCCCCCCCCCCCCCCCCCCCCCCCCCCCCCCCCCCCCCCCCCCCCCCCCCCCCCCCCCCCCCCCCCCCCCCCCCCCCCCCCCCCCCCCCCCCCCCCCCCCCCCCCCCCCCCCCCCCCCCCCCCCCCCCCCCCCCCCCCCCCCCCCCCCCCCCCCCCCCCCCCCCCCCCCCCCCCCCCCCCCCCCCCCCCCCCCCCCCCCCCCCCCCCCCCCCCCCCCCCCCCCCCCCCCCCCCCCCCCCCCCCCCCCCCCCCCCCCCCCCCCCCCCCCCCCCCCCCCCCCCCCCCCCCCCCCCCCCCCCCCCCCCCCCCCCCCCCCCCCCCCCCCCCCCCCCCCCCCCCCCCCCCCCCCCCCCCCCCCCCCCCCCCCCCCCCCCCCCCCCCCCCCCCCCCCCCCCCCCCCCCCCCCCCCCCCCCCCCCCCCCCCCCCCCCCCCCCCCCCCCCCCCCCCCCCCCCCCCCCCCCCCCCCCCCCCCCCCCCCCCCCCCCCCCCCCCCCCCCCCCCCCCCCCCCCCCCCCCCCCCCCCCCCCCCCCCCCCCCCCCCCCCCCCCCCCCCCCCCCCCCCCCCCCCCCCCCCCCCCCCCCCCCCCCCCCCCCCCCCCCCCCCCCCCCCCCCCCCCCCCCCCCCCCCCCCCCCCCCCCCCCCCCCCCCCCCCCCCCCCCCCCCCCCCCCCCCCCCCCCCCCCCCCCCCCCCCCCCCCCCCCCCCCCCCCCCCCCCCCCCCCCCCCCCCCCCCCCCCCCCCCCCCCCCCCCCCCCCCCCCCCCCCCCCCCCCCCCCCCCCCCCCCCCCCCCCCCCCCCCCCCCCCCCCCCCCCCCCCCCCCCCCCCCCCCCCCCCCCCCCCCCCCCCCCCCCCCCCCCCCCCCCCCCCCCCCCCCCCCCCCCCCCCCCCCCCCCCCCCCCCCCCCCCCCCCCCCCCCCCCCCCCCCCCCCCCCCCCCCCCCCCCCCCCCCCCCCCCCCCCCCCCCCCCCCCCCCCCCCCCCCCCCCCCCCCCCCCCCCCCCCCCCCCCCCCCCCCCCCCCCCCCCCCCCCCCCCCCCCCCCCCCCCCCCCCCCCCCCCCCCCCCCCCCCCCCCCCCCCCCCCCCCCCCCCCCCCCCCCCCCCCCCCCCCCCCCCCCCCCCCCCCCCCCCCCCCCCCCCCCCCCCCCCCCCCCCCCCCCCCCCCCCCCCCCCCCCCCCCCCCCCCCCCCCCCCCCCCCCCCCCCCCCCCCCCCCCCCCCCCCCCCCCCCCCCCCCCCCCCCCCCCCCCCCCCCCCCCCCCCCCCCCCCCCCCCCCCCCCCCCCCCCCCCCCCCCCCCCCCCCCCCCCCCCCCCCCCCCCCCCCCCCCCCCCCCCCCCCCCCCCCCCCCCCCCCCCCCCCCCCCCCCCCCCCCCCCCCCCCCCCCCCCCCCCCCCCCCCCCCCCCCCCCCCCCCCCCCCCCCCCCCCCCCCCCCCCCCCCCCCCCCCCCCCCCCCCCCCCCCCCCCCCCCCCCCCCCCCCCCCCCCCCCCCCCCCCCCCCCCCCCCCCCCCCCCCCCCCCCCCCCCCCCCCCCCCCCCCCCCCCCCCCCCCCCCCCCCCCCCCCCCCCCCCCCCCCCCCCCCCCCCCCCCCCCCCCCCCCCCCCCCCCCCCCCCCCCCCCCCCCCCCCCCCCCCCCCCCCCCCCCCCCCCCCCCCCCCCCCCCCCCCCCCCCCCCCCCCCCCCCCCCCCCCCCCCCCCCCCCCCCCCCCCCCCCCCCCCCCCCCCCCCCCCCCCCCCCCCCCCCCCCCCCCCCCCCCCCCCCCCCCCCCCCCCCCCCCCCCCCCCCCCCCCCCCCCCCCCCCCCCCCCCCCCCCCCCCCCCCCCCCCCCCCCCCCCCCCCCCCCCCCCCCCCCCCCCCCCCCCCCCCCCCCCCCCCCCCCCCCCCCCCCCCCCCCCCCCCCCCCCCCCCCCCCCCCCCCCCCCCCCCCCCCCCCCCCCCCCCCCCCCCCCCCCCCCCCCCCCCCCCCCCCCCCCCCCCCCCCCCCCCCCCCCCCCCCCCCCCCCCCCCCCCCCCCCCCCCCCCCCCCCCCCCCCCCCCCCCCCCCCCCCCCCCCCCCCCCCCCCCCCCCCCCCCCCCCCCCCCCCCCCCCCCCCCCCCCCCCCCCCCCCCCCCCCCCCCCCCCCCCCCCCCCCCCCCCCCCCCCCCCCCCCCCCCCCCCCCCCCCCCCCCCCCCCCCCCCCCCCCCCCCCCCCCCCCCCCCCCCCCCCCCCCCCCCCCCCCCCCCCCCCCCCCCCCCCCCCCCCCCCCCCCCCCCCCCCCCCCCCCCCCCCCCCCCCCCCCCCCCCCCCCCCCCCCCCCCCCCCCCCCCCCCCCCCCCCCCCCCCCCCCCCCCCCCCCCCCCCCCCCCCCCCCCCCCCCCCCCCCCCCCCCCCCCCCCCCCCCCCCCCCCCCCCCCCCCCCCCCCCCCCCCCCCCCCCCCCCCCCCCCCCCCCCCCCCCCCCCCCCCCCCCCCCCCCCCCCCCCCCCCCCCCCCCCCCCCCCCCCCCCCCCCCCCCCCCCCCCCCCCCCCCCCCCCCCCCCCCCCCCCCCCCCCCCCCCCCCCCCCCCCCCCCCCCCCCCCCCCCCCCCCCCCCCCCCCCCCCCCCCCCCCCCCCCCCCCCCCCCCCCCCCCCCCCCCCCCCCCCCCCCCCCCCCCCCCCCCCCCCCCCCCCCCCCCCCCCCCCCCCCCCCCCCCCCCCCCCCCCCCCCCCCCCCCCCCCCCCCCCCCCCCCCCCCCCCCCCCCCCCCCCCCCCCCCCCCCCCCCCCCCCCCCCCCCCCCCCCCCCCCCCCCCCCCCCCCCCCCCCCCCCCCCCCCCCCCCCCCCCCCCCCCCCCCCCCCCCCCCCCCCCCCCCCCCCCCCCCCCCCCCCCCCCCCCCCCCCCCCCCCCCCCCCCCCCCCCCCCCCCCCCCCCCCCCCCCCCCCCCCCCCCCCCCCCCCCCCCCCCCCCCCCCCCCCCCCCCCCCCCCCCCCCCCCCCCCCCCCCCCCCCCCCCCCCCCCCCCCCCCCCCCCCCCCCCCCCCCCCCCCCCCCCCCCCCCCCCCCCCCCCCCCCCCCCCCCCCCCCCCCCCCCCCCCCCCCCCCCCCCCCCCCCCCCCCCCCCCCCCCCCCCCCCCCCCCCCCCCCCCCCCCCCCCCCCCCCCCCCCCCCCCCCCCCCCCCCCCCCCCCCCCCCCCCCCCCCCCCCCCCCCCCCCCCCCCCCCCCCCCCCCCCCCCCCCCCCCCCCCCCCCCCCCCCCCCCCCCCCCCCCCCCCCCCCCCCCCCCCCCCCCCCCCCCCCCCCCCCCCCCCCCCCCCCCCCCCCCCCCCCCCCCCCCCCCCCCCCCCCCCCCCCCCCCCCCCCCCCCCCCCCCCCCCCCCCCCCCCCCCCCCCCCCCCCCCCCCCCCCCCCCCCCCCCCCCCCCCCCCCCCCCCCCCCCCCCCCCCCCCCCCCCCCCCCCCCCCCCCCCCCCCCCCCCCCCCCCCCCCCCCCCCCCCCCCCCCCCCCCCCCCCCCCCCCCCCCCCCCCCCCCCCCCCCCCCCCCCCCCCCCCCCCCCCCCCCCCCCCCCCCCCCCCCCCCCCCCCCCCCCCCCCCCCCCCCCCCCCCCCCCCCCCCCCCCCCCCCCCCCCCCCCCCCCCCCCCCCCCCCCCCCCCCCCCCCCCCCCCCCCCCCCCCCCCCCCCCCCCCCCCCCCCCCCCCCCCCCCCCCCCCCCCCCCCCCCCCCCCCCCCCCCCCCCCCCCCCCCCCCCCCCCCCCCCCCCCCCCCCCCCCCCCCCCCCCCCCCCCCCCCCCCCCCCCCCCCCCCCCCCCCCCCCCCCCCCCCCCCCCCCCCCCCCCCCCCCCCCCCCCCCCCCCCCCCCCCCCCCCCCCCCCCCCCCCCCCCCCCCCCCCCCCCCCCCCCCCCCCCCCCCCCCCCCCCCCCCCCCCCCCCCCCCCCCCCCCCCCCCCCCCCCCCCCCCCCCCCCCCCCCCCCCCCCCCCCCCCCCCCCCCCCCCCCCCCCCCCCCCCCCCCCCCCCCCCCCCCCCCCCCCCCCCCCCCCCCCCCCCCCCCCCCCCCCCCCCCCCCCCCCCCCCCCCCCCCCCCCCCCCCCCCCCCCCCCCCCCCCCCCCCCCCCCCCCCCCCCCCCCCCCCCCCCCCCCCCCCCCCCCCCCCCCCCCCCCCCCCCCCCCCCCCCCCCCCCCCCCCCCCCCCCCCCCCCCCCCCCCCCCCCCCCCCCCCCCCCCCCCCCCCCCCCCCCCCCCCCCCCCCCCCCCCCCCCCCCCCCCCCCCCCCCCCCCCCCCCCCCCCCCCCCCCCCCCCCCCCCCCCCCCCCCCCCCCCCCCCCCCCCCCCCCCCCCCCCCCCCCCCCCCCCCCCCCCCCCCCCCCCCCCCCCCCCCCCCCCCCCCCCCCCCCCCCCCCCCCCCCCCCCCCCCCCCCCCCCCCCCCCCCCCCCCCCCCCCCCCCCCCCCCCCCCCCCCCCCCCCCCCCCCCCCCCCCCCCCCCCCCCCCCCCCCCCCCCCCCCCCCCCCCCCCCCCCCCCCCCCCCCCCCCCCCCCCCCCCCCCCCCCCCCCCCCCCCCCCCCCCCCCCCCCCCCCCCCCCCCCCCCCCCCCCCCCCCCCCCCCCCCCCCCCCCCCCCCCCCCCCCCCCCCCCCCCCCCCCCCCCCCCCCCCCCCCCCCCCCCCCCCCCCCCCCCCCCCCCCCCCCCCCCCCCCCCCCCCCCCCCCCCCCCCCCCCCCCCCCCCCCCCCCCCCCCCCCCCCCCCCCCCCCCCCCCCCCCCCCCCCCCCCCCCCCCCCCCCCCCCCCCCCCCCCCCCCCCCCCCCCCCCCCCCCCCCCCCCCCCCCCCCCCCCCCCCCCCCCCCCCCCCCCCCCCCCCCCCCCCCCCCCCCCCCCCCCCCCCCCCCCCCCCCCCCCCCCCCCCCCCCCCCCCCCCCCCCCCCCCCCCCCCCCCCCCCCCCCCCCCCCCCCCCCCCCCCCCCCCCCCCCCCCCCCCCCCCCCCCCCCCCCCCCCCCCCCCCCCCCCCCCCCCCCCCCCCCCCCCCCCCCCCCCCCCCCCCCCCCCCCCCCCCCCCCCCCCCCCCCCCCCCCCCCCCCCCCCCCCCCCCCCCCCCCCCCCCCCCCCCCCCCCCCCCCCCCCCCCCCCCCCCCCCCCCCCCCCCCCCCCCCCCCCCCCCCCCCCCCCCCCCCCCCCCCCCCCCCCCCCCCCCCCCCCCCCCCCCCCCCCCCCCCCCCCCCCCCCCCCCCCCCCCCCCCCCCCCCCCCCCCCCCCCCCCCCCCCCCCCCCCCCCCCCCCCCCCCCCCCCCCCCCCCCCCCCCCCCCCCCCCCCCCCCCCCCCCCCCCCCCCCCCCCCCCCCCCCCCCCCCCCCCCCCCCCCCCCCCCCCCCCCCCCCCCCCCCCCCCCCCCCCCCCCCCCCCCCCCCCCCCCCCCCCCCCCCCCCCCCCCCCCCCCCCCCCCCCCCCCCCCCCCCCCCCCCCCCCCCCCCCCCCCCCCCCCCCCCCCCCCCCCCCCCCCCCCCCCCCCCCCCCCCCCCCCCCCCCCCCCCCCCCCCCCCCCCCCCCCCCCCCCCCCCCCCCCCCCCCCCCCCCCCCCCCCCCCCCCCCCCCCCCCCCCCCCCCCCCCCCCCCCCCCCCCCCCCCCCCCCCCCCCCCCCCCCCCCCCCCCCCCCCCCCCCCCCCCCCCCCCCCCCCCCCCCCCCCCCCCCCCCCCCCCCCCCCCCCCCCCCCCCCCCCCCCCCCCCCCCCCCCCCCCCCCCCCCCCCCCCCCCCCCCCCCCCCCCCCCCCCCCCCCCCCCCCCCCCCCCCCCCCCCCCCCCCCCCCCCCCCCCCCCCCCCCCCCCCCCCCCCCCCCCCCCCCCCCCCCCCCCCCCCCCCCCCCCCCCCCCCCCCCCCCCCCCCCCCCCCCCCCCCCCCCCCCCCCCCCCCCCCCCCCCCCCCCCCCCCCCCCCCCCCCCCCCCCCCCCCCCCCCCCCCCCCCCCCCCCCCCCCCCCCCCCCCCCCCCCCCCCCCCCCCCCCCCCCCCCCCCCCCCCCCCCCCCCCCCCCCCCCCCCCCCCCCCCCCCCCCCCCCCCCCCC
Organism: Ambrosia x helenae; assembly: GCA_030844895.1. Taxonomy (NCBI): domain Eukaryota; kingdom Viridiplantae; phylum Streptophyta; class Magnoliopsida; order Asterales; family Asteraceae; genus Ambrosia; species Ambrosia x helenae. Next base: position 38,096 of record JAUTDX010005857.1, read on the forward strand.
CCCCCCCCCCCCCCCCCCCCCCCCCCCCCCCCCCCCCCCCCCCCCCCCCCCCCCCCCCCCCCCCCCCCCCCCCCCCCCCCCCCCCCCCCCCCCCCCCCCCCCCCCCCCCCCCCCCCCCCCCCCCCCCCCCCCCCCCCCCCCCCCCCCCCCCCCCCCCCCCCCCCCCCCCCCCCCCCCCCCCCCCCCCCCCCCCCCCCCCCCCCCCCCCCCCCCCCCCCCCCCCCCCCCCCCCCCCCCCCCCCCCCCCCCCCCCCCCCCCCCCCCCCCCCCCCCCCCCCCCCCCCCCCCCCCCCCCCCCCCCCCCCCCCCCCCCCCCCCCCCCCCCCCCCCCCCCCCCCCCCCCCCCCCCCCCCCCCCCCCCCCCCCCCCCCCCCCCCCCCCCCCCCCCCCCCCCCCCCCCCCCCCCCCCCCCCCCCCCCCCCCCCCCCCCCCCCCCCCCCCCCCCCCCCCCCCCCCCCCCCCCCCCCCCCCCCCCCCCCCCCCCCCCCCCCCCCCCCCCCCCCCCCCCCCCCCCCCCCCCCCCCCCCCCCCCCCCCCCCCCCCCCCCCCCCCCCCCCCCCCCCCCCCCCCCCCCCCCCCCCCCCCCCCCCCCCCCCCCCCCCCCCCCCCCCCCCCCCCCCCCCCCCCCCCCCCCCCCCCCCCCCCCCCCCCCCCCCCCCCCCCCCCCCCCCCCCCCCCCCCCCCCCCCCCCCCCCCCCCCCCCCCCCCCCCCCCCCCCCCCCCCCCCCCCCCCCCCCCCCCCCCCCCCCCCCCCCCCCCCCCCCCCCCCCCCCCCCCCCCCCCCCCCCCCCCCCCCCCCCCCCCCCCCCCCCCCCCCCCCCCCCCCCCCCCCCCCCCCCCCCCCCCCCCCCCCCCCCCCCCCCCCCCCCCCCCCCCCCCCCCCCCCCCCCCCCCCCCCCCCCCCCCCCCCCCCCCCCCCCCCCCCCCCCCCCCCCCCCCCCCCCCCCCCCCCCCCCCCCCCCCCCCCCCCCCCCCCCCCCCCCCCCCCCCCCCCCCCCCCCCCCCCCCCCCCCCCCCCCCCCCCCCCCCCCCCCCCCCCCCCCCCCCCCCCCCCCCCCCCCCCCCCCCCCCCCCCCCCCCCCCCCCCCCCCCCCCCCCCCCCCCCCCCCCCCCCCCCCCCCCCCCCCCCCCCCCCCCCCCCCCCCCCCCCCCCCCCCCCCCCCCCCCCCCCCCCCCCCCCCCCCCCCCCCCCCCCCCCCCCCCCCCCCCCCCCCCCCCCCCCCCCCCCCCCCCCCCCCCCCCCCCCCCCCCCCCCCCCCCCCCCCCCCCCCCCCCCCCCCCCCCCCCCCCCCCCCCCCCCCCCCCCCCCCCCCCCCCCCCCCCCCCCCCCCCCCCCCCCCCCCCCCCCCCCCCCCCCCCCCCCCCCCCCCCCCCCCCCCCCCCCCCCCCCCCCCCCCCCCCCCCCCCCCCCCCCCCCCCCCCCCCCCCCCCCCCCCCCCCCCCCCCCCCCCCCCCCCCCCCCCCCCCCCCCCCCCCCCCCCCCCCCCCCCCCCCCCCCCCCCCCCCCCCCCCCCCCCCCCCCCCCCCCCCCCCCCCCCCCCCCCCCCCCCCCCCCCCCCCCCCCCCCCCCCCCCCCCCCCCCCCCCCCCCCCCCCCCCCCCCCCCCCCCCCCCCCCCCCCCCCCCCCCCCCCCCCCCCCCCCCCCCCCCCCCCCCCCCCCCCCCCCCCCCCCCCCCCCCCCCCCCCCCCCCCCCCCCCCCCCCCCCCCCCCCCCCCCCCCCCCCCCCCCCCCCCCCCCCCCCCCCCCCCCCCCCCCCCCCCCCCCCCCCCCCCCCCCCCCCCCCCCCCCCCCCCCCCCCCCCCCCCCCCCCCCCCCCCCCCCCCCCCCCCCCCCCCCCCCCCCCCCCCCCCCCCCCCCCCCCCCCCCCCCCCCCCCCCCCCCCCCCCCCCCCCCCCCCCCCCCCCCCCCCCCCCCCCCCCCCCCCCCCCCCCCCCCCCCCCCCCCCCCCCCCCCCCCCCCCCCCCCCCCCCCCCCCCCCCCCCCCCCCCCCCCCCCCCCCCCCCCCCCCCCCCCCCCCCCCCCCCCCCCCCCCCCCCCCCCCCCCCCCCCCCCCCCCCCCCCCCCCCCCCCCCCCCCCCCCCCCCCCCCCCCCCCCCCCCCCCCCCCCCCCCCCCCCCCCCCCCCCCCCCCCCCCCCCCCCCCCCCCCCCCCCCCCCCCCCCCCCCCCCCCCCCCCCCCCCCCCCCCCCCCCCCCCCCCCCCCCCCCCCCCCCCCCCCCCCCCCCCCCCCCCCCCCCCCCCCCCCCCCCCCCCCCCCCCCCCCCCCCCCCCCCCCCCCCCCCCCCCCCCCCCCCCCCCCCCCCCCCCCCCCCCCCCCCCCCCCCCCCCCCCCCCCCCCCCCCCCCCCCCCCCCCCCCCCCCCCCCCCCCCCCCCCCCCCCCCCCCCCCCCCCCCCCCCCCCCCCCCCCCCCCCCCCCCCCCCCCCCCCCCCCCCCCCCCCCCCCCCCCCCCCCCCCCCCCCCCCCCCCCCCCCCCCCCCCCCCCCCCCCCCCCCCCCCCCCCCCCCCCCCCCCCCCCCCCCCCCCCCCCCCCCCCCCCCCCCCCCCCCCCCCCCCCCCCCCCCCCCCCCCCCCCCCCCCCCCCCCCCCCCCCCCCCCCCCCCCCCCCCCCCCCCCCCCCCCCCCCCCCCCCCCCCCCCCCCCCCCCCCCCCCCCCCCCCCCCCCCCCCCCCCCCCCCCCCCCCCCCCCCCCCCCCCCCCCCCCCCCCCCCCCCCCCCCCCCCCCCCCCCCCCCCCCCCCCCCCCCCCCCCCCCCCCCCCCCCCCCCCCCCCCCCCCCCCCCCCCCCCCCCCCCCCCCCCCCCCCCCCCCCCCCCCCCCCCCCCCCCCCCCCCCCCCCCCCCCCCCCCCCCCCCCCCCCCCCCCCCCCCCCCCCCCCCCCCCCCCCCCCCCCCCCCCCCCCCCCCCCCCCCCCCCCCCCCCCCCCCCCCCCCCCCCCCCCCCCCCCCCCCCCCCCCCCCCCCCCCCCCCCCCCCCCCCCCCCCCCCCCCCCCCCCCCCCCCCCCCCCCCCCCCCCCCCCCCCCCCCCCCCCCCCCCCCCCCCCCCCCCCCCCCCCCCCCCCCCCCCCCCCCCCCCCCCCCCCCCCCCCCCCCCCCCCCCCCCCCCCCCCCCCCCCCCCCCCCCCCCCCCCCCCCCCCCCCCCCCCCCCCCCCCCCCCCCCCCCCCCCCCCCCCCCCCCCCCCCCCCCCCCCCCCCCCCCCCCCCCCCCCCCCCCCCCCCCCCCCCCCCCCCCCCCCCCCCCCCCCCCCCCCCCCCCCCCCCCCCCCCCCCCCCCCCCCCCCCCCCCCCCCCCCCCCCCCCCCCCCCCCCCCCCCCCCCCCCCCCCCCCCCCCCCCCCCCCCCCCCCCCCCCCCCCCCCCCCCCCCCCCCCCCCCCCCCCCCCCCCCCCCCCCCCCCCCCCCCCCCCCCCCCCCCCCCCCCCCCCCCCCCCCCCCCCCCCCCCCCCCCCCCCCCCCCCCCCCCCCCCCCCCCCCCCCCCCCCCCCCCCCCCCCCCCCCCCCCCCCCCCCCCCCCCCCCCCCCCCCCCCCCCCCCCCCCCCCCCCCCCCCCCCCCCCCCCCCCCCCCCCCCCCCCCCCCCCCCCCCCCCCCCCCCCCCCCCCCCCCCCCCCCCCCCCCCCCCCCCCCCCCCCCCCCCCCCCCCCCCCCCCCCCCCCCCCCCCCCCCCCCCCCCCCCCCCCCCCCCCCCCCCCCCCCCCCCCCCCCCCCCCCCCCCCCCCCCCCCCCCCCCCCCCCCCCCCCCCCCCCCCCCCCCCCCCCCCCCCCCCCCCCCCCCCCCCCCCCCCCCCCCCCCCCCCCCCCCCCCCCCCCCCCCCCCCCCCCCCCCCCCCCCCCCCCCCCCCCCCCCCCCCCCCCCCCCCCCCCCCCCCCCCCCCCCCCCCCCCCCCCCCCCCCCCCCCCCCCCCCCCCCCCCCCCCCCCCCCCCCCCCCCCCCCCCCCCCCCCCCCCCCCCCCCCCCCCCCCCCCCCCCCCCCCCCCCCCCCCCCCCCCCCCCCCCCCCCCCCCCCCCCCCCCCCCCCCCCCCCCCCCCCCCCCCCCCCCCCCCCCCCCCCCCCCCCCCCCCCCCCCCCCCCCCCCCCCCCCCCCCCCCCCCCCCCCCCCCCCCCCCCCCCCCCCCCCCCCCCCCCCCCCCCCCCCCCCCCCCCCCCCCCCCCCCCCCCCCCCCCCCCCCCCCCCCCCCCCCCCCCCCCCCCCCCCCCCCCCCCCCCCCCCCCCCCCCCCCCCCCCCCCCCCCCCCCCCCCCCCCCCCCCCCCCCCCCCCCCCCCCCCCCCCCCCCCCCCCCCCCCCCCCCCCCCCCCCCCCCCCCCCCCCCCCCCCCCCCCCCCCCCCCCCCCCCCCCCCCCCCCCCCCCCCCCCCCCCCCCCCCCCCCCCCCCCCCCCCCCCCCCCCCCCCCCCCCCCCCCCCCCCCCCCCCCCCCCCCCCCCCCCCCCCCCCCCCCCCCCCCCCCCCCCCCCCCCCCCCCCCCCCCCCCCCCCCCCCCCCCCCCCCCCCCCCCCCCCCCCCCCCCCCCCCCCCCCCCCCCCCCCCCCCCCCCCCCCCCCCCCCCCCCCCCCCCCCCCCCCCCCCCCCCCCCCCCCCCCCCCCCCCCCCCCCCCCCCCCCCCCCCCCCCCCCCCCCCCCCCCCCCCCCCCCCCCCCCCCCCCCCCCCCCCCCCCCCCCCCCCCCCCCCCCCCCCCCCCCCCCCCCCCCCCCCCCCCCCCCCCCCCCCCCCCCCCCCCCCCCCCCCCCCCCCCCCCCCCCCCCCCCCCCCCCCCCCCCCCCCCCCCCCCCCCCCCCCCCCCCCCCCCCCCCCCCCCCCCCCCCCCCCCCCCCCCCCCCCCCCCCCCCCCCCCCCCCCCCCCCCCCCCCCCCCCCCCCCCCCCCCCCCCCACCCCCCCCCCCCCCCCCCCCCCCCCCCCCCCCCCCCCCCCCCCCCCCCCCCCCCCCCCCCCCCCCCCCCCCCCCCCCCCCCCCCCCCCCCCCCCCCCCCCCCCCCCCCCCCCCCCCCCCCCCCCCCCCCCCCCCCCCCCCCCCCCCCCCCCCCCCCCCCCCCCCCCCCCCCCCCCCCCCCCCCCCCCCCCCCCCCCCCCCCCCCCCCCCCCCCCCCCCCCCCCCCCCCCCCCCCCCCCCCCCCCCCCCCCCCCCCCCCCCCCCCCCCCCCCCCCCCCCCCCCCCCCCCCCCCCCCCCCCCCCCCCCCCCCCCCCCCCCCCCCCCCCCCCCCCCCCCCCCCCCCCCCCCCCCCCCCCCCCCCCCCCCCCCCCCCCCCCCCCCCCCCCCCCCCCCCCCCCCCCCCCCCCCCCCCCCCCCCCCCCCCCCCCCCCCCCCCCCCCCCCCCCCCCCCCCCCCCCCCCCCCCCCCCCCCCCCCCCCCCCCCCCCCCCCCCCCCCCCCCCCCCCCCCCCCCCCCCCCCCCCCCCCCCCCCCCCCCCCCCCCCCCCCCCCCCCCCCCCCCCCCCCCCCCCCCCCCCCCCCCCCCCCCCCCCCCCCCCCCCCCCCCCCCCCCCCCCCCCCCCCCCCCCCCCCCCCCCCCCCCCCCCCCCCCCCCCCCCCCCCCCCCCCCCCCCCCCCCCCCCCCCCCCCCCCCCCCCCCCCCCCCCCCCCCCCCCCCCCCCCCCCCCCCCCCCCCCCCCCCCCCCCCCCCCCCCCCCCCCCCCCCCCCCCCCCCCCCCCCCCCCCCCCCCCCCCCCCCCCCCCCCCCCCCCCCCCCCCCCCCCCCCCCCCCCCCCCCCCCCCCCCCCCCCCCCCCCCCCCCCCCCCCCCCCCCCCCCCCCCCCCCCCCCCCCCCCCCCCCCCCCCCCCCCCCCCCCCCCCCCCCCCCCCCCCCCCCCCCCCCCCCCCCCCCCCCCCCCCCCCCCCCCCCCCCCCCCCCCCCCCCCCCCCCCCCCCCCCCCCCCCCCCCCCCCCCCCCCCCCCCCCCCCCCCCCCCCCCCCCCCCCCCCCCCCCCCCCCCCCCCCCCCCCCCCCCCCCCCCCCCCCCCCCCCCCCCCCCCCCCCCCCCCCCCCCCCCCCCCCCCCCCCCCCCCCCCCCCCCCCCCCCCCCCCCCCCCCCCCCCCCCCCCCCCCCCCCCCCCCCCCCCCCCCCCCCCCCCCCCCCCCCCCCCCCCCCCCCCCCCCCCCCCCCCCCCCCCCCCCCCCCCCCCCCCCCCCCCCCCCCCCCCCCCCCCCCCCCCCCCCCCCCCCCCCCCCCCCCCCCCCCCCCCCCCCCCCCCCCCCCCCCCCCCCCCCCCCCCCCCCCCCCCCCCCCCCCCCCCCCCCCCCCCCCCCCCCCCCCCCCCCCCCCCCCCCCCCCCCCCCCCCCCCCCCCCCCCCCCCCCCCCCCCCCCCCCCCCCCCCCCCCCCCCCCCCCCCCCCCCCCCCCCCCCCCCCCCCCCCCCCCCCCCCCCCCCCCCCCCCCCCCCCCCCCCCCCCCCCCCCCCCCCCCCCCCCCCCCCCCCCCCCCCCCCCCCCCCCCCCCCCCCCCCCCCCCCCCCCCCCCCCCCCCCCCCCCCCCCCCCCCCCCCCCCCCCCCCCCCCCCCCCCCCCCCCCCCCCCCCCCCCCCCCCCCCCCCCCCCCCCCCCCCCCCCCCCCCCCCCCCCCCCCCCCCCCCCCCCCCCCCCCCCCCCCCCCCCCCCCCCCCCCCCCCCCCCCCCCCCCCCCCCCCCCCCCCCCCCCCCCCCCCCCCCCCCCCCCCCCCCCCCCCCCCCCCCCCCCCCCCCCCCCCCCCCCCCCCCCCCCCCCCCCCCCCCCCCCCCCCCCCCCCCCCCCCCCCCCCCCCCCCCCCCCCCCCCCCCCCCCCCCCCCCCCCCCCCCCCCCCCCCCCCCCCCCCCCCCCCCCCCCCCCCCCCCCCCCCCCCCCCCCCCCCCCCCCCCCCCCCCCCCCCCCCCCCCCCCCCCCCCCCCCCCCCCCCCCCCCCCCCCCCCCCCCCCCCCCCCCCCCCCCCCCCCCCCCCCCCCCCCCCCCCCCCCCCCCCCCCCCCCCCCCCCCCCCCCCCCCCCCCCCCCCCCCCCCCCCCCCCCCCCCCCCCCCCCCCCCCCCCCCCCCCCCCCCCCCCCCCCCCCCCCCCCCCCCCCCCCCCCCCCCCCCCCCCCCCCCCCCCCCCCCCCCCCCCCCCCCCCCCCCCCCCCCCCCCCCCCCCCCCCCCCCCCCCCCCCCCCCCCCCCCCCCCCCCCCCCCCCCCCCCCCCCCCCCCCCCCCCCCCCCCCCCCCCCCCCCCCCCCCCCCCCCCCCCCCCCCCCCCCCCCCCCCCCCCCCCCCCCCCCCCCCCCCCCCCCCCCCCCCCCCCCCCCCCCCCCCCCCCCCCCCCCCCCCCCCCCCCCCCCCCCCCCCCCCCCCCCCCCCCCCCCCCCCCCCCCCCCCCCCCCCCCCCCCCCCCCCCCCCCCCCCCCCCCCCCCCCCCCCCCCCCCCCCCCCCCCCCCCCCCCCCCCCCCCCCCCCCCCCCCCCCCCCCCCCCCCCCCCCCCCCCCCCCCCCCCCCCCCCCCCCCCCCCCCCCCCCCCCCCCCCCCCCCCCCCCCCCCCCCCCCCCCCCCCCCCCCCCCCCCCCCCCCCCCCCCCCCCCCCCCCCCCCCCCCCCCCCCCCCCCCCCCCCCCCCCCCCCCCCCCCCCCCCCCCCCCCCCCCCCCCCCCCCCCCCCCCCCCCCCCCCCCCCCCCCCCCCCCCCCCCCCCCCCCCCCCCCCCCCCCCCCCCCCCCCCCCCCCCCCCCCCCCCCCCCCCCCCCCCCCCCCCCCCCCCCCCCCCCCCCCCCCCCCCCCCCCCCCCCCCCCCCCCCCCCCCCCCCCCCCCCCCCCCCCCCCCCCCCCCCCCCCCCCCCCCCCCCCCCCCCCCCCCCCCCCCCCCCCCCCCCCCCCCCCCCCCCCCCCCCCCCCCCCCCCCCCCCCCCCCCCCCCCCCCCCCCCCCCCCCCCCCCCCCCCCCCCCCCCCCCCCCCCCCCCCCCCCCCCCCCCCCCCCCCCCCCCCCCCCCCCCCCCCCCCCCCCCCCCCCCCCCCCCCCCCCCCCCCCCCCCCCCCCCCCCCCCCCCCCCCCCCCCCCCCCCCCCCCCCCCCCCCCCCCCCCCCCCCCCCCCCCCCCCCCCCCCCCCCCCCCCCCCCCCCCCCCCCCCCCCCCCCCCCCCCCCCCCCCCCCCCCCCCCCCCCCCCCCCCCCCCCCCCCCCCCCCCCCCCCCCCCCCCCCCCCCCCCCCCCCCCCCCCCCCCCCCCCCCCCCCCCCCCCCCCCCCCCCCCCCCCCCCCCCCCCCCCCCCCCCCCCCCCCCCCCCCCCCCCCCCCCCCCCCCCCCCCCCCCCCCCCCCCCCCCCCCCCCCCCCCCCCCCCCCCCCCCCCCCCCCCCCCCCCCCCCCCCCCCCCCCCCCCCCCCCCCCCCCCCCCCCCCCCCCCCCCCCCCCCCCCCCCCCCCCCCCCCCCCCCCCCCCCCCCCCCCCCCCCCCCCCCCCCCCCCCCCCCCCCCCCCCCCCCCCCCCCCCCCCCCCCCCCCCCCCCCCCCCCCCCCCCCCCCCCCCCCCCCCCCCCCCCCCCCCCCCCCCCCCCCCCCCCCCCCCCCCCCCCCCCCCCCCCCCCCCCCCCCCCCCCCCCCCCCCCCCCCCCCCCCCCCCCCCCCCCCCCCCCCCCCCCCCCCCCCCCCCCCCCCCCCCCCCCCCCCCCCCCCCCCCCCCCCCCCCCCCCCCCCCCCCCCCCCCCCCCCCCCCCCCCCCCCCCCCCCCCCCCCCCCCCCCCCCCCCCCCCCCCCCCCCCCCCCCCCCCCCCCCCCCCCCCCCCCCCCCCCCCCCCCCCCCCCCCCCCCCCCCCCCCCCCCCCCCCCCCCCCCCCCCCCCCCCCCCCCCCCCCCCCCCCCCCCCCCCCCCCCCCCCCCCCCCCCCCCCCCCCCCCCCCCCCCCCCCCCCCCCCCCCCCCCCCCCCCCCCCCCCCCCCCCCCCCCCCCCCCCCCCCCCCCCCCCCCCCCCCCCCCCCCCCCCCCCCCCCCCCCCCCCCCCCCCCCCCCCCCCCCCCCCCCCCCCCCCCCCCCCCCCCCCCCCCCCCCCCCCCCCCCCCCCCCCCCCCCCCCCCCCCCCCCCCCCCCCCCCCCCCCCCCCCCCCCCCCCCCCCCCCCCCCCCCCCCCCCCCCCCCCCCCCCCCCCCCCCCCCCCCCCCCCCCCCCCCCCCCCCCCCCCCCCCCCCCCCCCCCCCCCCCCCCCCCCCCCCCCCCCCCCCCCCCCCCCCCCCCCCCCCCCCCCCCCCCCCCCCCCCCCCCCCCCCCCCCCCCCCCCCCCCCCCCCCCCCCCCCCCCCCCCCCCCCCCCCCCCCCCCCCCCCCCCCCCCCCCCCCCCCCCCCCCCCCCCCCCCCCCCCCCCCCCCCCCCCCCCCCCCCCCCCCCCCCCCCCCCCCCCCCCCCCCCCCCCCCCCCCCCCCCCCCCCCCCCCCCCCCCCCCCCCCCCCCCCCCCCCCCCCCCCCCCCCCCCCCCCCCCCCCCCCCCCCCCCCCCCCCCCCCCCCCCCCCCCCCCCCCCCCCCCCCCCCCCCCCCCCCCCCCCCCCCCCCCCCCCCCCCCCCCCCCCCCCCCCCCCCCCCCCCCCCCCCCCCCCCCCCCCCCCCCCCCCCCCCCCCCCCCCCCCCCCCCCCCCCCCCCCCCCCCCCCCCCCCCCCCCCCCCCCCCCCCCCCCCCCCCCCCCCCCCCCCCCCCCCCCCCCCCCCCCCCCCCCCCCCCCCCCCCCCCCCCCCCCCCCCCCCCCCCCCCCCCCCCCCCCCCCCCCCCCCCCCCCCCCCCCCCCCCCCCCCCCCCCCCCCCCCCCCCCCCCCCCCCCCCCCCCCCCCCCCCCCCCCCCCCCCCCCCCCCCCCCCCCCCCCCCCCCCCCCCCCCCCCCCCCCCCCCCCCCCCCCCCCCCCCCCCCCCCCCCCCCCCCCCCCCCCCCCCCCCCCCCCCCCCCCCCCCCCCCCCCCCCCCCCCCCCCCCCCCCCCCCCCCCCCCCCCCCCCCCCCCCCCCCCCCCCCCCCCCCCCCCCCCCCCCCCCCCCCCCCCCCCCCCCCCCCCCCCCCCCCCCCCCCCCCCCCCCCCCCCCCCCCCCCCCCCCCCCCCCCCCCCCCCCCCCCCCCCCCCCCCCCCCCCCCCCCCCCCCCCCCCCCCCCCCCCCCCCCCCCCCCCCCCCCCCCCCCCCCCCCCCCCCCCCCCCCCCCCCCCCCCCCCCCCCCCCCCCCCCCCCCCCCCCCCCCCCCCCCCCCCCCCCCCCCCCCCCCCCCCCCCCCCCCCCCCCCCCCCCCCCCCCCCCCCCCCCCCCCCCCCCCCCCCCCCCCCCCCCCCCCCCCCCCCCCCCCCCCCCCCCCCCCCCCCCCCCCCCCCCCCCCCCCCCCCCCCCCCCCCCCCCCCCCCCCCCCCCCCCCCCCCCCCCCCCCCCCCCCCCCCCCCCCCCCCCCCCCCCCCCCCCCCCCCCCCCCCCCCCCCCCCCCCCCCCCCCCCCCCCCCCCCCCCCCCCCCCCCCCCCCCCCCCCCCCCCCCCCCCCCCCCCCCCCCCCCCCCCCCCCCCCCCCCCCCCCCCCCCCCCCCCCCCCCCCCCCCCCCCCCCCCCCCCCCCCCCCCCCCCCCCCCCCCCCCCCCCCCCCCCCCCCCCCCCCCCCCCCCCCCCCCCCCCCCCCCCCCCCCCCCCCCCCCCCCCCCCCCCCCCCCCCCCCCCCCCCCCCCCCCCCCCCCCCCCCCCCCCCCCCCCCCCCCCCCCCCCCCCCCCCCCCCCCCCCCCCCCCCCCCCCCCCCCCCCCCCCCCCCCCCCCCCCCCCCCCCCCCCCCCCCCCCCCCCCCCCCCCCCCCCCCCCCCCCCCCCCCCCCCCCCCCCCCCCCCCCCCCCCCCCCCCCCCCCCCCCCCCCCCCCCCCCCCCCCCCCCCCCCCCCCCCCCCCCCCCCCCCCCCCCCCCCCCCCCCCCCCCCCCCCCCCCCCCCCCCCCCCCCCCCCCCCCCCCCCCCCCCCCCCCCCCCCCCCCCCCCCCCCCCCCCCCCCCCCCCCCCCCCCCCCCCCCCCCCCCCCCCCCCCCCCCCCCCCCCCCCCCCCCCCCCCCCCCCCCCCCCCCCCCCCCCCCCCCCCCCCCCCCCCCCCCCCCCCCCCCCCCCCCCCCCCCCCCCCCCCCCCCCCCCCCCCCCCCCCCCCCCCCCCCCCCCCCCCCCCCCCCCCCCCCCCCCCCCCCCCCCCCCCCCCCCCCCCCCCCCCCCCCCCCCCCCCCCCCCCCCCCCCCCCCCCCCCCCCCCCCCCCCCCCCCCCCCCCCCCCCCCCCCCCCCCCCCCCCCCCCCCCCCCCCCCCCCCCCCCCCCCCCCCCCCCCCCCCCCCCCCCCCCCCCCCCCCCCCCCCCCCCCCCCCCCCCCCCCCCCCCCCCCCCCCCCCCCCCCCCCCCCCCCCCCCCCCCCCCCCCCCCCCCCCCCCCCCCCCCCCCCCCCCCCCCCCCCCCCCCCCCCCCCCCCCCCCCCCCCCCCCCCCCCCCCCCCCCCCCCCCCCCCCCCCCCCCCCCCCCCCCCCCCCCCCCCCCCCCCCCCCCCCCCCCCCCCCCCCCCCCCCCCCCCCCCCCCCCCCCCCCCCCCCCCCCCCCCCCCCCCCCCCCCCCCCCCCCCCCCCCCCCCCCCCCCCCCCCCCCCCCCCCCCCCCCCCCCCCCCCCCCCCCCCCCCCCCCCCCCCCCCCCCCCCCCCCCCCCCCCCCCCCCCCCCCCCCCCCCCCCCCCCCCCCCCCCCCCCCCCCCCCCCCCCCCCCCCCCCCCCCCCCCCCCCCCCCCCCCCCCCCCCCCCCCCCCCCCCCCCCCCCCCCCCCCCCCCCCCCCCCCCCCCCCCCCCCCCCCCCCCCCCCCCCCCCCCCCCCCCCCCCCCCCCCCCCCCCCCCCCCCCCCCCCCCCCCCCCCCCCCCCCCCCCCCCCCCCCCCCCCCCCCCCCCCCCCCCCCCCCCCCCCCCCCCCCCCCCCCCCCCCCCCCCCCCCCCCCCCCCCCCCCCCCCCCCCCCCCCCCCCCCCCCCCCCCCCCCCCCCCCCCCCCCCCCCCCCCCCCCCCCCCCCCCCCCCCCCCCCCCCCCCCCCCCCCCCCCCCCCCCCCCCCCCCCCCCCCCCCCCCCCCCCCCCCCCCCCCCCCCCCCCCCCCCCCCCCCCCCCCCCCCCCCCCCCCCCCCCCCCCCCCCCCCCCCCCCCCCCCCCCCCCCCCCCCCCCCCCCCCCCCCCCCCCCCCCCCCCCCCCCCCCCCCCCCCCCCCCCCCCCCCCCCCCCCCCCCCCCCCCCCCCCCCCCCCCCCCCCCCCCCCCCCCCCCCCCCCCCCCCCCCCCCCCCCCCCCCCCCCCCCCCCCCCCCCCCCCCCCCCCCCCCCCCCCCCCCCCCCCCCCCCCCCCCCCCCCCCCCCCCCCCCCCCCCCCCCCCCCCCCCCCCCCCCCCCCCCCCCCCCCCCCCCCCCCCCCCCCCCCCCCCCCCCCCCCCCCCCCCCCCCCCCCCCCCCCCCCCCCCCCCCCCCCCCCCCCCCCCCCCCCCCCCCCCCCCCCCCCCCCCCCCCCCCCCCCCCCCCCCCCCCCCCCCCCCCCCCCCCCCCCCCCCCCCCCCCCCCCCCCCCCCCCCCCCCCCCCCCCCCCCCCCCCCCCCCCCCCCCCCCCCCCCCCCCCCCCCCCCCCCCCCCCCCCCCCCCCCCCCCCCCCCCCCCCCCCCCCCCCCCCCCCCCCCCCCCCCCCCCCCCCCCCCCCCCCCCCCCCCCCCCCCCCCCCCCCCCCCCCCCCCCCCCCCCCCCCCCCCCCCCCCCCCCCCCCCCCCCCCCCCCCCCCCCCCCCCCCCCCCCCCCCCCCCCCCCCCCCCCCCCCCCCCCCCCCCCCCCCCCCCCCCCCCCCCCCCCCCCCCCCCCCCCCCCCCCCCCCCCCCCCCCCCCCCCCCCCCCCCCCCCCCCCCCCCCCCCCCCCCCCCCCCCCCCCCCCCCCCCCCCCCCCCCCCCCCCCCCCCCCCCCCCCCCCCCCCCCCCCCCCCCCCCCCCCCCCCCCCCCCCCCCCCCCCCCCCCCCCCCCCCCCCCCCCCCCCCCCCCCCCCCCCCCCCCCCCCCCCCCCCCCCCCCCCCCCCCCCCCCCCCCCCCCCCCCCCCCCCCCCCCCCCCCCCCCCCCCCCCCCCCCCCCCCCCCCCCCCCCCCCCCCCCCCCCCCCCCCCCCCCCCCCCCCCCCCCCCCCCCCCCCCCCCCCCCCCCCCCCCCCCCCCCCCCCCCCCCCCCCCCCCCCCCCCCCCCCCCCCCCCCCCCCCCCCCCCCCCCCCCCCCCCCCCCCCCCCCCCCCCCCCCCCCCCCCCCCCCCCCCCCCCCCCCCCCCCCCCCCCCCCCCCCCCCCCCCCCCCCCCCCCCCCCCCCCCCCCCCCCCCCCCCCCCCCCCCCCCCCCCCCCCCCCCCCCCCCCCCCCCCCCCCCCCCCCCCCCCCCCCCCCCCCCCCCCCCCCCCCCCCCCCCCCCCCCCCCCCCCCCCCCCCCCCCCCCCCCCCCCCCCCCCCCCCCCCCCCCCCCCCCCCCCCCCCCCCCCCCCCCCCCCCCCCCCCCCCCCCCCCCCCCCCCCCCCCCCCCCCCCCCCCCCCCCCCCCCCCCCCCCCCCCCCCCCCCCCCCCCCCCCCCCCCCCCCCCCCCCCCCCCCCCCCCCCCCCCCCCCCCCCCCCCCCCCCCCCCCCCCCCCCCCCCCCCCCCCCCCCCCCCCCCCCCCCCCCCCCCCCCCCCCCCCCCCCCCCCCCCCCCCCCCCCCCCCCCCCCCCCCCCCCCCCCCCCCCCCCCCCCCCCCCCCCCCCCCCCCCCCCCCCCCCCCCCCCCCCCCCCCCCCCCCCCCCCCCCCCCCCCCCCCCCCCCCCCCCCCCCCCCCCCCCCCCCCCCCCCCCCCCCCCCCCCCCCCCCCCCCCCCCCCCCCCCCCCCCCCCCCCCCCCCCCCCCCCCCCCCCCCCCCCCCCCCCCCCCCCCCCCCCCCCCCCCCCCCCCCCCCCCCCCCCCCCCCCCCCCCCCCCCCCCCCCCCCCCCCCCCCCCCCCCCCCCCCCCCCCCCCCCCCCCCCCCCCCCCCCCCCCCCCCCCCCCCCCCCCCCCCCCCCCCCCCCCCCCCCCCCCCCCCCCCCCCCCCCCCCCCCCCCCCCCCCCCCCCCCCCCCCCCCCCCCCCCCCCCCCCCCCCCCCCCCCCCCCCCCCCCCCCCCCCCCCCCCCCCCCCCCCCCCCCCCCCCCCCCCCCCCCCCCCCCCCCCCCCCCCCCCCCCCCCCCCCCCCCCCCCCCCCCCCCCCCCCCCCCCCCCCCCCCCCCCCCCCCCCCCCCCCCCCCCCCCCCCCCCCCCCCCCCCCCCCCCCCCCCCCCCCCCCCCCCCCCCCCCCCCCCCCCCCCCCCCCCCCCCCCCCCCCCCCCCCCCCCCCCCCCCCCCCCCCCCCCCCCCCCCCCCCCCCCCCCCCCCCCCCCCCCCCCCCCCCCCCCCCCCCCCCCCCCCCCCCCCCCCCCCCCCCCCCCCCCCCCCCCCCCCCCCCCCCCCCCCCCCCCCCCCCCCCCCCCCCCCCCCCCCCCCCCCCCCCCCCCCCCCCCCCCCCCCCCCCCCCCCCCCCCCCCCCCCCCCCCCCCCCCCCCCCCCCCCCCCCCCCCCCCCCCCCCCCCCCCCCCCCCCCCCCCCCCCCCCCCCCCCCCCCCCCCCCCCCCCCCCCCCCCCCCCCCCCCCCCCCCCCCCCCCCCCCCCCCCCCCCCCCCCCCCCCCCCCCCCCCCCCCCCCCCCCCCCCCCCCCCCCCCCCCCCCCCCCCCCCCCCCCCCCCCCCCCCCCCCCCCCCCCCCCCCCCCCCCCCCCCCCCCCCCCCCCCCCCCCCCCCCCCCCCCCCCCCCCCCCCCCCCCCCCCCCCCCCCCCCCCCCCCCCCCCCCCCCCCCCCCCCCCCCCCCCCCCCCCCCCCCCCCCCCCCCCCCCCCCCCCCCCCCCCCCCCCCCCCCCCCCCCCCCCCCCCCCCCCCCCCCCCCCCCCCCCCCCCCCCCCCCCCCCCCCCCCCCCCCCCCCCCCCCCCCCCCCCCCCCCCCCCCCCCCCCCCCCCCCCCCCCCCCCCCCCCCCCCCCCCCCCCCCCCCCCCCCCCCCCCCCCCCCCCCCCCCCCCCCCCCCCCCCCCCCCCCCCCCCCCCCCCCCCCCCCCCCCCCCCCCCCCCCCCCCCCCCCCCCCCCCCCCCCCCCCCCCCCCCCCCCCCCCCCCCCCCCCCCCCCCCCCCCCCCCCCCCCCCCCCCCCCCCCCCCCCCCCCCCCCCCCCCCCCCCCCCCCCCCCCCCCCCCCCCCCCCCCCCCCCCCCCCCCCCCCCCCCCCCCCCCCCCCCCCCCCCCCCCCCCCCCCCCCCCCCCCCCCCCCCCCCCCCCCCCCCCCCCCCCCCCCCCCCCCCCCCCCCCCCCCCCCCCCCCCCCCCCCCCCCCCCCCCCCCCCCCCCCCCCCCCCCCCCCCCCCCCCCCCCCCCCCCCCCCCCCCCCCCCCCCCCCCCCCCCCCCCCCCCCCCCCCCCCCCCCCCCCCCCCCCCCCCCCCCCCCCCCCCCCCCCCCCCCCCCCCCCCCCCCCCCCCCCCCCCCCCCCCCCCCCCCCCCCCCCCCCCCCCCCCCCCCCCCCCCCCCCCCCCCCCCCCCCCCCCCCCCCCCCCCCCCCCCCCCCCCCCCCCCCCCCCCCCCCCCCCCCCCCCCCCCCCCCCCCCCCCCCCCCCCCCCCCCCCCCCCCCCCCCCCCCCCCCCCCCCCCCCCCCCCCCCCCCCCCCCCCCCCCCCCCCCCCCCCCCCCCCCCCCCCCCCCCCCCCCCCCCCCCCCCCCCCCCCCCCCCCCCCCCCCCCCCCCCCCCCCCCCCCCCCCCCCCCCCCCCCCCCCCCCCCCCCCCCCCCCCCCCCCCCCCCCCCCCCCCCCCCCCCCCCCCCCCCCCCCCCCCCCCCCCCCCCCCCCCCCCCCCCCCCCCCCCCCCCCCCCCCCCCCCCCCCCCCCCCCCCCCCCCCCCCCCCCCCCCCCCCCCCCCCCCCCCCCCCCCCCCCCCCCCCCCCCCCCCCCCCCCCCCCCCCCCCCCCCCCCCCCCCCCCCCCCCCCCCCCCCCCCCCCCCCCCCCCCCCCCCCCCCCCCCCCCCCCCCCCCCCCCCCCCCCCCCCCCCCCCCCCCCCCCCCCCCCCCCCCCCCCCCCCCCCCCCCCCCCCCCCCCCCCCCCCCCCCCCCCCCCCCCCCCCCCCCCCCCCCCCCCCCCCCCCCCCCCCCCCCCCCCCCCCCCCCCCCCCCCCCCCCCCCCCCCCCCCCCCCCCCCCCCCCCCCCCCCCCCCCCCCCCCCCCCCCCCCCCCCCCCCCCCCCCCCCCCCCCCCCCCCCCCCCCCCCCCCCCCCCCCCCCCCCCCCCCCCCCCCCCCCCCCCCCCCCCCCCCCCCCCCCCCCCCCCCCCCCCCCCCCCCCCCCCCCCCCCCCCCCCCCCCCCCCCCCCCCCCCCCCCCCCCCCCCCCCCCCCCCCCCCCCCCCCCCCCCCCCCCCCCCCCCCCCCCCCCCCCCCCCCCCCCCCCCCCCCCCCCCCCCCCCCCCCCCCCCCCCCCCCCCCCCCCCCCCCCCCCCCCCCCCCCCCCCCCCCCCCCCCCCCCCCCCCCCCCCCCCCCCCCCCCCCCCCCCCCCCCCCCCCCCCCCCCCCCCCCCCCCCCCCCCCCCCCCCCCCCCCCCCCCCCCCCCCCCCCCCCCCCCCCCCCCCCCCCCCCCCCCCCCCCCCCCCCCCCCCCCCCCCCCCCCCCCCCCCCCCCCCCCCCCCCCCCCCCCCCCCCCCCCCCCCCCCCCCCCCCCCCCCCCCCCCCCCCCCCCCCCCCCCCCCCCCCCCCCCCCCCCCCCCCCCCCCCCCCCCCCCCCCCCCCCCCCCCCCCCCCCCCCCCCCCCCCCCCCCCCCCCCCCCCCCCCCCCCCCCCCCCCCCCCCCCCCCCCCCCCCCCCCCCCCCCCCCCCCCCCCCCCCCCCCCCCCCCCCCCCCCCCCCCCCCCCCCCCCCCCCCCCCCCCCCCCCCCCCCCCCCCCCCCCCCCCCCCCCCCCCCCCCCCCCCCCCCCCCCCCCCCCCCCCCCCCCCCCCCCCCCCCCCCCCCCCCCCCCCCCCCCCCCCCCCCCCCCCCCCCCCCCCCCCCCCCCCCCCCCCCCCCCCCCCCCCCCCCCCCCCCCCCCCCCCCCCCCCCCCCCCCCCCCCCCCCCCCCCCCCCCCCCCCCCCCCCCCCCCCCCCCCCCCCCCCCCCCCCCCCCCCCCCCCCCCCCCCCCCCCCCCCCCCCCCCCCCCCCCCCCCCCCCCCCCCCCCCCCCCCCCCCCCCCCCCCCCCCCCCCCCCCCCCCCCCCCCCCCCCCCCCCCCCCCCCCCCCCCCCCCCCCCCCCCCCCCCCCCCCCCCCCCCCCCCCCCCCCCCCCCCCCCCCCCCCCCCCCCCCCCCCCCCCCCCCCCCCCCCCCCCCCCCCCCCCCCCCCCCCCCCCCCCCCCCCCCCCCCCCCCCCCCCCCCCCCCCCCCCCCCCCCCCCCCCCCCCCCCCCCCCCCCCCCCCCCCCCCCCCCCCCCCCCCCCCCCCCCCCCCCCCCCCCCCCCCCCCCCCCCCCCCCCCCCCCCCCCCCCCCCCCCCCCCCCCCCCCCCCCCCCCCCCCCCCCCCCCCCCCCCCCCCCCCCCCCCCCCCCCCCCCCCCCCCCCCCCCCCCCCCCCCCCCCCCCCCCCCCCCCCCCCCCCCCCCCCCCCCCCCCCCCCCCCCCCCCCCCCCCCCCCCCCCCCCCCCCCCCCCCCCCCCCCCCCCCCCCCCCCCCCCCCCCCCCCCCCCCCCCCCCCCCCCCCCCCCCCCCCCCCCCCCCCCCCCCCCCCCCCCCCCCCCCCCCCCCCCCCCCCCCCCCCCCCCCCCCCCCCCCCCCCCCCCCCCCCCCCCCCCCCCCCCCCCCCCCCCCCCCCCCCCCCCCCCCCCCCCCCCCCCCCCCCCCCCCCCCCCCCCCCCCCCCCCCCCCCCCCCCCCCCCCCCCCCCCCCCCCCCCCCCCCCCCCCCCCCCCCCCCCCCCCCCCCCCCCCCCCCCCCCCCCCCCCCCCCCCCCCCCCCCCCCCCCCCCCCCCCCCCCCCCCCCCCCCCCCCCCCCCCCCCCCCCCCCCCCCCCCCCCCCCCCCCCCCCCCCCCCCCCCCCCCCCCCCCCCCCCCCCCCCCCCCCCCCCCCCCCCCCCCCCCCCCCCCCCCCCCCCCCCCCCCCCCCCCCCCCCCCCCCCCCCCCCCCCCCCCCCCCCCCCCCCCCCCCCCCCCCCCCCCCCCCCCCCCCCCCCCCCCCCCCCCCCCCCCCCCCCCCCCCCCCCCCCCCCCCCCCCCCCCCCCCCCCCCCCCCCCCCCCCCCCCCCCCCCCCCCCCCCCCCCCCCCCCCCCCCCCCCCCCCCCCCCCCCCCCCCCCCCCCCCCCCCCCCCCCCCCCCCCCCCCCCCCCCCCCCCCCCCCCCCCCCCCCCCCCCCCCCCCCCCCCCCCCCCCCCCCCCCCCCCCCCCCCCCCCCCCCCCCCCCCCCCCCCCCCCCCCCCCCCCCCCCCCCCCCCCCCCCCCCCCCCCCCCCCCCCCCCCCCCCCCCCCCCCCCCCCCCCCCCCCCCCCCCCCCCCCCCCCCCCCCCCCCCCCCCCCCCCCCCCCCCCCCCCCCCCCCCCCCCCCCCCCCCCCCCCCCCCCCCCCCCCCCCCCCCCCCCCCCCCCCCCCCCCCCCCCCCCCCCCCCCCCCCCCCCCCCCCCCCCCCCCCCCCCCCCCCCCCCCCCCCCCCCCCCCCCCCCCCCCCCCCCCCCCCCCCCCCCCCCCCCCCCCCCCCCCCCCCCCCCCCCCCCCCCCCCCCCCCCCCCCCCCCCCCCCCCCCCCCCCCCCCCCCCCCCCCCCCCCCCCCCCCCCCCCCCCCCCCCCCCCCCCCCCCCCCCCCCCCCCCCCCCCCCCCCCCCCCCCCCCCCCCCCCCCCCCCCCCCCCCCCCCCCCCCCCCCCCCCCCCCCCCCCCCCCCCCCCCCCCCCCCCCCCCCCCCCCCCCCCCCCCCCCCCCCCCCCCCCCCCCCCCCCCCCCCCCCCCCCCCCCCCCCCCCCCCCCCCCCCCCCCCCCCCCCCCCCCCCCCCCCCCCCCCCCCCCCCCCCCCCCCCCCCCCCCCCCCCCCCCCCCCCCCCCCCCCCCCCCCCCCCCCCCCCCCCCCCCCCCCCCCCCCCCCCCCCCCCCCCCCCCCCCCCCCCCCCCCCCCCCCCCCCCCCCCCCCCCCCCCCCCCCCCCCCCCCCCCCCCCCCCCCCCCCCCCCCCCCCCCCCCCCCCCCCCCCCCCCCCCCCCCCCCCCCCCCCCCCCCCCCCCCCCCCCCCCCCCCCCCCCCCCCCCCCCCCCCCCCCCCCCCCCCCCCCCCCCCCCCCCCCCCCCCCCCCCCCCCCCCCCCCCCCCCCCCCCCCCCCCCCCCCCCCCCCCCCCCCCCCCCCCCCCCCCCCCCCCCCCCCCCCCCCCCCCCCCCCCCCCCCCCCCCCCCCCCCCCCCCCCCCCCCCCCCCCCCCCCCCCCCCCCCCCCCCCCCCCCCCCCCCCCCCCCCCCCCCCCCCCCCCCCCCCCCCCCCCCCCCCCCCCCCCCCCCCCCCCCCCCCCCCCCCCCCCCCCCCCCCCCCCCCCCCCCCCCCCCCCCCCCCCCCCCCCCCCCCCCCCCCCCCCCCCCCCCCCCCCCCCCCCCCCCCCCCCCCCCCCCCCCCCCCCCCCCCCCCCCCCCCCCCCCCCCCCCCCCCCCCCCCCCCCCCCCCCCCCCCCCCCCCCCCCCCCCCCCCCCCCCCCCCCCCCCCCCCCCCCCCCCCCCCCCCCCCCCCCCCCCCCCCCCCCCCCCCCCCCCCCCCCCCCCCCCCCCCCCCCCCCCCCCCCCCCCCCCCCCCCCCCCCCCCCCCCCCCCCCCCCCCCCCCCCCCCCCCCCCCCCCCCCCCCCCCCCCCCCCCCCCCCCCCCCCCCCCCCCCCCCCCCCCCCCCCCCCCCCCCCCCCCCCCCCCCCCCCCCCCCCCCCCCCCCCCCCCCCCCCCCCCCCCCCCCCCCCCCCCCCCCCCCCCCCCCCCCCCCCCCCCCCCCCCCCCCCCCCCCCCCCCCCCCCCCCCCCCCCCCCCCCCCCCCCCCCCCCCCCCCCCCCCCCCCCCCCCCCCCCCCCCCCCCCCCCCCCCCCCCCCCCCCCCCCCCCCCCCCCCCCCCCCCCCCCCCCCCCCCCCCCCCCCCCCCCCCCCCCCCCCCCCCCCCCCCCCCCCCCCCCCCCCCCCCCCCCCCCCCCCCCCCCCCCCCCCCCCCCCCCCCCCCCCCCCCCCCCCCCCCCCCCCCCCCCCCCCCCCCCCCCCCCCCCCCCCCCCCCCCCCCCCCCCCCCCCCCCCCCCCCCCCCCCCCCCCCCCCCCCCCCCCCCCCCCCCCCCCCCCCCCCCCCCCCCCCCCCCCCCCCCCCCCCCCCCCCCCCCCCCCCCCCCCCCCCCCCCCCCCCCCCCCCCCCCCCCCCCCCCCCCCCCCCCCCCCCCCCCCCCCCCCCCCCCCCCCCCCCCCCCCCCCCCCCCCCCCCCCCCCCCCCCCCCCCCCCCCCCCCCCCCCCCCCCCCCCCCCCCCCCCCCCCCCCCCCCCCCCCCCCCCCCCCCCCCCCCCCCCCCCCCCCCCCCCCCCCCCCCCCCCCCCCCCCCCCCCCCCCCCCCCCCCCCCCCCCCCCCCCCCCCCCCCCCCCCCCCCCCCCCCCCCCCCCCCCCCCCCCCCCCCCCCCCCCCCCCCCCCCCCCCCCCCCCCCCCCCCCCCCCCCCCCCCCCCCCCCCCCCCCCCCCCCCCCCCCCCCCCCCCCCCCCCCCCCCCCCCCCCCCCCCCCCCCCCCCCCCCCCCCCCCCCCCCCCCCCCCCCCCCCCCCCCCCCCCCCCCCCCCCCCCCCCCCCCCCCCCCCCCCCCCCCCCCCCCCCCCCCCCCCCCCCCCCCCCCCCCCCCCCCCCCCCCCCCCCCCCCCCCCCCCCCCCCCCCCCCCCCCCCCCCCCCCCCCCCCCCCCCCCCCCCCCCCCCCCCCCCCCCCCCCCCCCCCCCCCCCCCCCCCCCCCCCCCCCCCCCCCCCCCCCCCCCCCCCCCCCCCCCCCCCCCCCCCCCCCCCCCCCCCCCCCCCCCCCCCCCCCCCCCCCCCCCCCCCCCCCCCCCCCCCCCCCCCCCCCCCCCCCCCCCCCCCCCCCCCCCCCCCCCCCCCCCCCCCCCCCCCCCCCCCCCCCCCCCCCCCCCCCCCCCCCCCCCCCCCCCCCCCCCCCCCCCCCCCCCCCCCCCCCCCCCCCCCCCCCCCCCCCCCCCCCCCCCCCCCCCCCCCCCCCCCCCCCCCCCCCCCCCCCCCCCCCCCCCCCCCCCCCCCCCCCCCCCCCCCCCCCCCCCCCCCCCCCCCCCCCCCCCCCCCCCCCCCCCCCCCCCCCCCCCCCCCCCCCCCCCCCCCCCCCCCCCCCCCCCCCCCCCCCCCCCCCCCCCCCCCCCCCCCCCCCCCCCCCCCCCCCCCCCCCCCCCCCCCCCCCCCCCCCCCCCCCCCCCCCCCCCCCCCCCCCCCCCCCCCCCCCCCCCCCCCCCCCCCCCCCCCCCCCCCCCCCCCCCCCCCCCCCCCCCCCCCCCCCCCCCCCCCCCCCCCCCCCCCCCCCCCCCCCCCCCCCCCCCCCCCCCCCCCCCCCCCCCCCCCCCCCCCCCCCCCCCCCCCCCCCCCCCCCCCCCCCCCCCCCCCCCCCCCCCCCCCCCCCCCCCCCCCCCCCCCCCCCCCCCCCCCCCCCCCCCCCCCCCCCCCCCCCCCCCCCCCCCCCCCCCCCCCCCCCCCCCCCCCCCCCCCCCCCCCCCCCCCCCCCCCCCCCCCCCCCCCCCCCCCCCCCCCCCCCCCCCCCCCCCCCCCCCCCCCCCCCCCCCCCCCCCCCCCCCCCCCCCCCCCCCCCCCCCCCCCCCCCCCCCCCCCCCCCCCCCCCCCCCCCCCCCCCCCCCCCCCCCCCCCCCCCCCCCCCCCCCCCCCCCCCCCCCCCCCCCCCCCCCCCCCCCCCCCCCCCCCCCCCCCCCCCCCCCCCCCCCCCCCCCCCCCCCCCCCCCCCCCCCCCCCCCCCCCCCCCCCCCCCCCCCCCCCCCCCCCCCCCCCCCCCCCCCCCCCCCCCCCCCCCCCCCCCCCCCCCCCCCCCCCCCCCCCCCCCCCCCCCCCCCCCCCCCCCCCCCCCCCCCCCCCCCCCCCCCCCCCCCCCCCCCCCCCCCCCCCCCCCCCCCCCCCCCCCCCCCCCCCCCCCCCCCCCCCCCCCCCCCCCCCCCCCCCCCCCCCCCCCCCCCCCCCCCCCCCCCCCCCCCCCCCCCCCCCCCCCCCCCCCCCCCCCCCCCCCCCCCCCCCCCCCCCCCCCCCCCCCCCCCCCCCCCCCCCCCCCCCCCCCCCCCCCCCCCCCCCCCCCCCCCCCCCCCCCCCCCCCCCCCCCCCCCCCCACCCCCCCCCCCCCCCCCCCCCCCCCCCCCCCCCCCCCCCCCCCCCCCCCCCCCCCCCCCCCCCCCCCCCCCCCCCCCCCCCCCCCCCCCCCCCCCCCCCCCCCCCCCCCCCCCCCCCCCCCCCCCCCCCCCCCCCCCCCCCCCCCCCCCCCCCCCCCCCCCCCCCCCCCCCCCCCCCCCCCCCCCCCCCCCCCCCCCCCCCCCCCCCCCCCCCCCCCCCCCCCCCCCCCCCCCCCCCCCCCCCCCCCCCCCCCCCCCCCCCCCCCCCCCCCCCCCCCCCCCCCCCCCCCCCCCCCCCCCCCCCCCCCCCCCCCCCCCCCCCCCCCCCCCCCCCCCCCCCCCCCCCCCCCCCCCCCCCCCCCCCCCCCCCCCCCCCCCCCCCCCCCCCCCCCCCCCCCCCCCCCCCCCCCCCCCCCCCCCCCCCCCCCCCCCCCCCCCCCCCCCCCCCCCCCCCCCCCCCCCCCCCCCCCCCCCCCCCCCCCCCCCCCCCCCCCCCCCCCCCCCCCCCCCCCCCCCCCCCCCCCCCCCCCCCCCCCCCCCCCCCCCCCCCCCCCCCCCCCCCCCCCCCCCCCCCCCCCCCCCCCCCCCCCCCCCCCCCCCCCCCCCCCCCCCCCCCCCCCCCCCCCCCCCCCCCCCCCCCCCCCCCCCCCCCCCCCCCCCCCCCCCCCCCCCCCCCCCCCCCCCCCCCCCCCCCCCCCCCCCCCCCCCCCCCCCCCCCCCCCCCCCCCCCCCCCCCCCCCCCCCCCCCCCCCCCCCCCCCCCCCCCCCCCCCCCCCCCCCCCCCCCCCCCCCCCCCCCCCCCCCCCCCCCCCCCCCCCCCCCCCCCCCCCCCCCCCCCCCCCCCCCCCCCCCCCCCCCCCCCCCCCCCCCCCCCCCCCCCCCCCCCCCCCCCCCCCCCCCCCCCCCCCCCCCCCCCCCCCCCCCCCCCCCCCCCCCCCCCCCCCCCCCCCCCCCCCCCCCCCCCCCCCCCCCCCCCCCCCCCCCCCCCCCCCCCCCCCCCCCCCCCCCCCCCCCCCCCCCCCCCCCCCCCCCCCCCCCCCCCCCCCCCCCCCCCCCCCCCCCCCCCCCCCCCCCCCCCCCCCCCCCCCCCCCCCCCCCCCCCCCCCCCCCCCCCCCCCCCCCCCCCCCCCCCCCCCCCCCCCCCCCCCCCCCCCCCCCCCCCCCCCCCCCCCCCCCCCCCCCCCCCCCCCCCCCCCCCCCCCCCCCCCCCCCCCCCCCCCCCCCCCCCCCCCCCCCCCCCCCCCCCCCCCCCCCCCCCCCCCCCCCCCCCCCCCCCCCCCCCCCCCCCCCCCCCCCCCCCCCCCCCCCCCCCCCCCCCCCCCCCCCCCCCCCCCCCCCCCCCCCCCCCCCCCCCCCCCCCCCCCCCCCCCCCCCCCCCCCCCCCCCCCCCCCCCCCCCCCACCCCCCCCCCCCCCCCCCCCCCCCCCCCCCCCCCCCCCCCCCCCCCCCCCCCCCCCCCCCCCCCCCCCCCCCCCCCCCCCCCCCCCCCCCCCCCCCCCCCCCCCCCCCCCCCCCCCCCCCCCCCCCCCCCCCCCCCCCCCCCCCCCCCCCCCCCCCCCCCCCCCCCCCCCCCCCCCCCCCCCCCCCCCCCCCCCCCCCCCCCCCCCCCCCCCCCCCCCCCCCCCCCCCCCCCCCCCCCCCCCCCCCCCCCCCCCCCCCCCCCCCCCCCCCCCCCCCCCCCCCCCCCCCCCCCCCCCCCCCCCCCCCCCCCCCCCCCCCCCCCCCCCCCCCCCCCCCCCCCCCCCCCCCCCCCCCCCCCCCCCCCCCCCCCCCCCCCCCCCCCCCCCCCCCCCCCCCACCCCCCCCCCCCCCCCCCCCCCCCCCCCCCCCCCCCCCCCCCCCCCCCCCCCCCCCCCCCCCCCCCCCCCCCCCCCCCCCCCCCCCCCCCCCCCCCCCCCCCCCCCCCCCCCCCCCCCCCCCCCCCCCCCCCCCCCCCCCCCCCCCCCCCCCCCCCCCCCCCCCCCCCCCCCCCCCCCCCCCCCCCCCCCCCCCCCCCCCCCCCCCCCCCCCCCCCCCCCCCCCCCCCCCCCCCCCCCCCCCCCCCCCCCCCCCCCCCCCCCCCCCCCCCCCCCCCCCCCCCCCCCCCCCCCCCCCCCCCCCCCCCCCCCCCCCCCCCCCCCCCCCCCCCCCCCCCCCCCCCCCCCCCCCCCCCCCCCCCCCCCCCCCCCCCCCCCCCCCCCCCCACCCCCCCCCCCCCCCCCCCCCCCCCCCCCCCCCCCCCCCCCCCCCCCCCCCCCCCCCCCCCCCCCCCCCCCCCCCCCCCCCCCCCCCCCCCCCCCCCCCCCCCCCCCCCCCCCCCCCCCCCCCCCCCCCCCCCCCCCCCCCCCCCCCCCCCCCCCCCCCCCCCCCCCCCCCCCCCCCCCCCCCCCCCCCCCCCCCCCCCCCCCCCCCCCCCCCCCCCCCCCCCCCCCCCCCCCCCCCCCCCCCCCCCCCCCCCCCCCCCCCCCCCCCCCCCCCCCCCCCCCCCCCCCCCCCCCCCCCCCCCCCCCCCCCCCCCCCCCCCCCCCCCCCCCCCCCCCCCCCCCCCCCCCCCCCCCCCCCCCCCCCCCCCCCCCCCCCCCCCCCCCCCCCCCCCCCCCCCCCACCCCCCCCCCCCCCCCCCCCCCCCCCCCCCCCCCCCCCCCCCCCCCCCCCCCCCCCCCCCCCCCCCCCCCCCCCCCCCCCCCCCCCCCCCCCCCCCCCCCCCCCCCCCCCCCCCCCCCCCCCCCCCCCCCCCCCCCCCCCCCCCCCCCCCCCCCCCCCCCCCCCCCCCCCCCCCCCCCCCCCCCCCCCCCCCCCCCCCCCCCCCCCCCCCCCCCCCCCCCCCCCCCCCCCCCCCCCCCCCCCCCCCCCCCCCCCCCCCCCCCCCCCCCCCCCCCCCCCCCCCCCCCCCCCCCCCCCCCCCCCCCCCCCCCCCCCCCCCCCCCCCCCCACCCCCCCCCCCCCCCCCCCCCCCCCCCCCCCCCCCCCCCCCCCCCCCCCCCCCCCCCCCCCCCCCCCCCCCCCCCCCCCCCCCCCCCCCCCCCCCCCCCCCCCCCCCCCCCCCCCCCCCCCCCCCCCCCCCCCCCCCCCCCCCCCCCCCCCCCCCCCCCCCCCCCCCCCCCCCCCCCCCCCCCCCCCCCCCCCCCCCCCCCCCCCCCCCCCCCCCCCCCCCCCCCCCCCCCCCCCCCCCCCCCCCCCCCCCCCCCCCCCCCCCCCCCCCCCCCCCCCCCCCCCCCCCCCCCCCCCCCCCCCCCCCCCCCCCCCCCCCCCCCCCCCCCCCCCCCCCCCCCCCCCCCCCCCCCCCCCCCCCCCCCCCCCCCCCCCCCCCCCCCCCCCCCCCCCCCCCCCCCCCCCCCCCCCCCCCCCCCCCCCCCCCCCCCCCCCCCCCCCCCCCCCCCCCCCCCCCCCCCCCCCCCCCCCCCCCCCCCCCCCCCCCCCCCCCCCCCCCCCCCCCCCCCCCCCCCCCCCCCCCCCCCCCCCCCCCCCCCCCCCCCCCCCCCCCCCCCCCCCCCCCCCCCCCCCCCCCCCCCCCCCCCCCCCCCCCCCCCCCCCCCCCCCCCCCCCCCCCCCCCCCCCCCCCCCCCCCCCCCCCCCCCCCCCCCCCCCCCCCCCCCCACCCCCCCCCCCCCCCCCCCCCCCCCCCCCCCCCCCCCCCCCCCCCCCCCCCCCCCCCCCCCCCCCCCCCCCCCCCCCCCCCCCCCCCCCCCCCCCCCCCCCCCCCCCCCCCCCCCCCCCCCCCCCCCCCCCCCCCCCCCCCCCCCCCCCCCCCCCCCCCCCCCCCCCCCCCCCCCCCCCCCCCCCCCCCCCCCCCCCCCCCCCCCCCCCCCCCCACCCCCCCCCCCCCCCCCCCCCCCCCCCCCCCCCCCCCCCCCCCCCCCCCCCCCCCCCCCCCCCCCCCCCCCCCCCCCCCCCCCCCCCCCCCCCCCCCCCCCCCCCCCCCCCCCCCCCCCCCCCCCCCCCCCCCCCCCCCCCCCCCCCCCCCCCCCCCCCCCCCCCCCCCCCCCCCCCCCCCCCCCCCCCCCCCCCCCCCCCCCCCCCCCCCCCCCCCCCCCCCCCCCCCCCCCCCCCCCCCCCCCCCCCCCCCCCCCCCCCCCCCCCCCCCCCCCCCCCCCCCCCCCCCCCCCCCCCCCCCCCCCCCCCCCCCCCCCCCCCCCCCCCCCCACCCCCCCCCCCCCCCCCCCCCCCCCCCCCCCCCCCCCCCCCCCCCCCCCCACCCCCCCCCCCCCCCCCCCCCCCCCCCCCCCCCCCCCCCCCCCCCCCCCCCCCCCCCCCCCCCCCCCCCCCCCCCCCCCCCCCCCCCCCCCCCCCCCCCCCCCCCCCCCCCCCCCCCCCCCCCCCCCCCCCCCCCCCCCCCCCCCCCCCCCCCCCCCCACCCCCCCCCCCCCCCCCCCACCCCCCCCCCCCCCCCCCCCCCCCCCCCCCCCCCCCCCCCCCCCCCCCCCCCCCCCCCCACCCCCCCCCCCCCCCCCCCCCCCCCCCCCCCCCCCCCCCCCCCCCCCCCCCCCCCCCCCCCCCCCCCCCCCCCCCCCCCCCCCCCCCCCCCCCCCCCCCCCCCCCCCCCCCCCCCCCCCCCCCCCCCCCCCCCCCCCCCCCCCCCCCCCCCCCCCCCCCCCCACCCCCCCCCCCCCCCCCCCCCCCCCCCCCCCCCCCCCCCCCCCCCCCCCCCCCCCC
Organism: Ambrosia x helenae; assembly: GCA_030844895.1. Taxonomy (NCBI): domain Eukaryota; kingdom Viridiplantae; phylum Streptophyta; class Magnoliopsida; order Asterales; family Asteraceae; genus Ambrosia; species Ambrosia x helenae. The sequence goes on from JAUTDX010005857.1 coordinate 64,995, forward strand.
CCCCCCCCCCCCCCCCCCCCCCCCCCCCCCCCCCCCCCCCCCCCCCCCCCCCCCCCCCCCCCCCCCCCCCCCCCCCCCCCCCCCCCCCCCCCCCCCCCCCCCCCCCCCCCCCCCCCACCCCCCCCCCCCCCCCCCCCCCCCCCCCCCCCCCCCCCCCCCCCCCCCCCCCCCCCCCCCCCCCCCCCCCCCCCCCCCCCCCCCCCCCCCCCCCCCCCCCCCCCCCCCCCCCCCCCCCCCCCCCCCCCCCCCCCCCCCCCCCCCCCCCCCCCCCCCCCCCCCCCCCCCCCCCCCCCCCCCCCCCCCCCCCCCCCCCCCCCCCCCCCCCCCCCCCCCCCCCCCCCCCCCCCCCCCCCCCCCCCCCCCCCCCCCCCCCCCCCCCCCCCCCCCCCCCCCCCCCCCCCCCCCCCCCCCCCCCCCCCCCCCCCCCCCCCCCCCCCCCCCCCCCCCCCCCCCCCCCCCCCCCCCCCCCCCCCCCCCCCCCCCCCCCCCCCCACCCCCCCCCCCCCCCCCCCCCCCCCCCCCCCCCCCCCCCCCCCCCCCCCCCCCCCCCCCCCCCCCCCCCCCCCCCCCCCCCCCCCCCCCCCCCCCCCCCCCCCCCCCCCCCCCCCCCCCCCCCCCCCCCCCCCCCCCCCCCCCCCCCCCCCCCCCCCCCCCCCCCCCCCCCCCCCCCCCCCCCACCCCCCCCCCCCCCCCCCCCCCCCCCCCCCCCCCCCCCCCCCCCCCCCCCCCCCCCCCCCCCCCCCCCCCCCCCCCCCCCCCCCCCCCCCCCCCCCCCCCCCCCCCCCCCCCCCCCCCCCCCCCCCCCCCCCCCCCCCCCCCCCCCCCCCCCCCCCCCCCCCCCCCCCCCCCCCCCCCCCCCCCCCCCCCACCCCCCCCCCCCCCCCCCCCCCCCCCCCCCCCCCCCCCCCCCCCCCCCCCCCCCCCCCCCCCCCCCCCCCCCCCCCCCCCCCCCCCCCCCCCCCCCCCCCCCCCCCCCCCCCCCCCCCCCCCCCCCCCCCCCCCCCCCCCCCCCCCCCCCCCCCCCCCCCCCCCCCCCCCCCCCCCCCCCCCCCCCCCCACCCCCCCCCCCCCCCCCCCCCCCCCCCCCCCCCCCCCCCCCCCCCCCCCCCCCCCCCCCCCCCCCCCCCCCCCCCCCCCCCCCCCCCCCCCCCCCCCCCCCCCCCCCCCCCCCCCCCCCCCCCCCCCCCCCCCCCCCCCCCCCCCCCCCCCCCCCCCCCCCCCCCCCCCCCCCCCCCCCCCCCCCCCCCCCCCCCCCCCCCCCCCCCCCCCCCCCCCCCCCCCCCCCCCCCCCCCCCCCCCCCCCCCCCCCCCCCCCCCCCCCCCCCCCACCCCCCCCCCCCCCCCCCCCCCCCCCCCCCCCCCCCCCCCCCCCCCCCCCCCCCCCCCCCCCCCCCCCCCCCCCCCCCCCCCCCCCCCCCCCCCCCCCCCCCCCCCCCCCCCCCCCCCCCCCCCCCCCCCCCCCCCCCCCCCCCCCCCCCCCCCCCCCCCCCCCCCCCCCCCCACCCCCCCCCCCCCCCCCCCCCCCCCCCCCCCCCCCCCCCCCCCCCCCCCCCCCCCCCCCCCCCCCCCCCCCCCCCCCCCCCCCCCCCCCCCCCCCCCCCCCCCCCCCCCCCCCCCCCCCCCCCCCCCCCCCCCCCCCCCCCCCCCCCCCCCCCCCCCCCCCCCCCCCCCCCCCCCCCCCCCCCCCCCCCCCCCCCCCCCCCCCCCCCCCCCCCCCCCCCCCCCCACCCCCCCCCCCCCCCCCCCCCCCCCCCCCCCCCCCCCCACCCCCCCCCCCCCCCCCCCCCCCCCCCCCCCCCCCCCCCCCCCCCCCCCCCCCCCCCCCCCCCCCCCCCCCCCCCCCCCCCCCCCCCCCCCCCCACCCCCCCCCCCCCCCCCCCCCCCCCCCCCCCCCCCCCCCCCCCCCCCCCCCCCCCCCCCCCCCCCCCCCCCCCCCCCCCCCCCCCCCCCCCCCCCCCCCCCCCCCCCCCCCCCCCCCCCCCACCCCCCCCCCCCCCCCCCCCCCCCCCCCCCCCCCCCCCCCCCCCCCCCCCCCCCCCCCCCCCCCCCCCCCCCCCCCCCCCCCCCCCCCCCCCCCCCCCCCCCCCCCCCCCCCCCCCCCCCCCCCCCCCCCCCCCCCCCCCCCCCCCCCCCCCCCCCCCCCCCCCCCCCCCCCCCCCCCCCCCCCCACCCCCCCCCCCCCCCCCCCCCCCCCCCCCCCCCCCCCCCCCCCCCCCCCCCCCCCCCCCCCACCCCCCCCCCCCCCCCCCCCCCCCCCCCCCCCCCCCCCCCCCCCCCCCCCCCCCCCCCCCCCCCCCCCCCCCCCCCCCCCCCCCCCCCCCCCCCCCCCCCCCCCCCCCCCCCCCCCCCCCCCCCCACCCCCCCCCCCCCCCCCCCCCCCCCCCCCCCCCCCCCCCCCCCCCCCCCCCCCCCCCCCCCCACCCCCCCCCCCCCCCCCCCCCCCCCCCCCCCCCCCCCCCCCCCCCCCCCCCCCCCCCCCCCCCCCCCCCCCCCCCCCCCCCCCCCCCCCCCCCCCCCCCCCCCCCCCCCCCCCCCCCCCCCCCCCCCCCCCCCCCCCCCCCCCCCCCCCCCCCCCCCCCCCCCCCCCCCCCCCCCCCCCCCCCCCCCCCCCCCCCCCCCCCCCCCCCCCCCCCCCCCCCCCCCCCCCCCCCCCCCCCCCCCCCCCCCCCCCCCCCCCCCCCCCCCCCCCCCCCCCCCCCCCCCCCCCCCCCCCCCCCCCCCCCCCCCCCCCCCCCCCCCCCCCCCCCCCCCCCCCCCCCCCCCCCCCCCCCCCCCCCCCCCCCCCCCCCCCCCCCCCCCCCCCCCCCCCCCCCCCCCCCCCCCCCCCCCCCCCCCCCCCCCCCCCCCCCCCCCCCCCCCCCCCCCCCCCCCCCCCCCCCCCCCCCCCCCCCCCCCCCCACCCCCCCCCCCCCCCCCCCCCCCCCCCCCCCCCCCCCCCCCCCCCCCCCCCCCCCCCCCCCCCCCCCCCCCCCCCCCCCCCCCCCCCCCCCCCCCCCCCCCCCCCCCCCCCCCCCCCCCCCCCCCCCCCCCCCCCCCCCCCCCCCCCCCCCCCCCCCCCCCCCCCCCCCCCCCCCCCCCCCCCCCCCCCCCCCCCCCCCCCCCCCCCCCCCCCCCCCCCCCCCCCCCCCCCCCCCCCCCCCCCCCCCCCCCCCCCCCCCCCCCCCCCCCCCCCCCCCCCCCCCCCCCCCCCCCCCCCCCCCCCCCCCCCCCCCCCCCACCCCCCCCCCCCCCCCCCCCCCCCCCCCCCCCCCCCCCCCCCCCCCCCCCCCCCCCCCCCCCCCCCCCCCCCCCCCCCCCCCCCCCCCCCCCCCCCCCCCCCCCCCCCCCCCCCCCCCCCCCACCCCCCCCCCCCCCCCCCCCCCCCCCCCCCCCCCCCCCCCCCCCCCCCCCCCCCCCCCCCCCCCCCCCCCCCCCCCCCCCCCCCCCCCCCCCCCCCCCCCCCCCCCCCCCCCCCCCCCCCCCCCCCCCCCCCCCCCCCCCCCCCCCCCCCCCCCCCCCCCCCCCCCCCCCCCCCCCCCCCCCCCCCCCCCCCCCCCCCCCCCCCCCCCCCCCCCCCCCCCCCCCCCCCCCCCCCCCCCCCCCCCCCCCCCCCCCCCCCCCCCCCCCCCCCCCCCCCCCCCCCCCCCCCCCCCCCCCCCCCCCCCACCCCCCCCCCCCCCCCCCCCCCCCCCCCCCCCCCCCCCCCCCCCCCCCCCCCCCCCCCCCCCCCCCCCCCCCCCCCCCCCCCCCCCCCCCCCCCCCCCCCCCCCCCCCCCCCCCCCCCCCCCCCCCCCCCCCCCCCCCCCCCCCCCCCCCCCCCCCCCCCCCCCCCCCCCCCCCCCCCCCCCCCCCCCCCCCCCCCCCCCCCCCCCCCCCCCCCCCCCCCCCCCCCCCCCACCCCCCCCCCCCCCCCCCCCCCCCCACCCCCCCCCCCCCCCCCCCCCCCCCCCCCCCCCCCCCCCCCCCCCCCCCCCCCCCCCCCCCCCCCCCCCCCCCCCCCCCCCCCCCCCCCCCCCCCCCCCCCCCCCCCCCCCCCCCCCCCCCCCCCCCCCCCCCCCCCCCCCCCCCCCCCCCCCCCCCCCCCCCCCCCCCCCCCCCCCCCCCCCCCCCCCCCCCCCCCCCCCCCCCCCCCCCCCCCCCCCCCCCCCCCCCCCCCCCCCCCCCCCCCCCCCCCCCCCCCCCCCCCCCCCACCCCCCCCCCCCCCCCCCCCCCCCCCCCCCCCCCCCCCCCCCCCCCCCCCCCCCCCCCCCCCCCCCCCCCCCCCCCCCCCCCCCCCCCCCCCACCCCCCCCCCCCCCCCCCCCCCCCCCCCCCCCCCCCCCCCCCCCCCCCCCCCCCCCCCCCCCCCCCCCCCCCCCCCCCCCCCCCCCCCCCCCCCCCCCCCCCCCCCCCCCCCCCCCCCCCCCCCCCCCCCCCCCCCCCCCCCCCCCCCCCCCCCCCCCCCCCCCCCCCCCCCCCCCCCCCCCCCCCCCCCCCCCCCCCCCCCCCCCCCCCCCCCCCCCCCCCCCCCCCCCCCCCCCCCACCCCCCCCCCCCCCCCCCCCCCCCCCCCCCCCCCCCCCCCCCCCCCCCCCCCCCCCCCCCCCCCCCCCCCCCCCCCCCCCCCCCCCCCCCCCCCCCCCCCACCCCCCCCCCCCCCCCCCCCCCCCCCCCCCCCCCCCCCCCCCCCCCCCCCCCCCCCCCCCCCCCCCCCCCCCCCCCCCCCCCCCCCCCCCCCCCCCCCCCCCCCCCCCCCCCCCCCCCCCCCCCCCCCCCCCCCCCCCACCCCCCCCCCCCCCCCCCCCCCCCCCCCCCCCCCCCCCCCCCCCCCCCCCCCCCCCCCCCCCCCCCCCCCCCCCCCCCCCCCCCCCCCCCCCCCCCCCCCCCCCCCCCCCCCCCCCCCCCCCCCCCCCCCCCCCCCCCCCCCCCCCCCCCCCCCCCCCCCCCCCCCCCCCCCCCCCCCCCCCCCCCCCCCCCCCCCCCCCCCCCCCCCCCCCCCCCCCCCCCCCCCCCCCCCCCCCCTCCCCCCCCCCCCCCCCCCCCCCCCCCCCCCCCCCCCCCCCCCCCCCCCCCCCCCCCCCCCCCCCCCCCCCCCCCCCCCCCCCCCCACCCCCCCCCCCCCCCCCCCCCCCCCCCCCCCCCCCCCCCCCCCCCCCCCCCCCCCCCCACCCCCCCCCCCCCCCCCCCCCCCCCCCCCCCCCCCCCCCCCCCCCCCCCCCCCCCCCCCCCCCCACCCCCCCCCCCCCCCCCCCCCCCCCACCCCCCCCCCCCCCCCCCCCCCCCCCCCCCCCCCCCCCCCCCCCCCCCCCCCCCCCCCCCACCCCCCCCCCCCCCCCCCCCCCCCCCCCCCCCCCCCCCCCCCCCCCCCCCCCCCCCCCCCCCCCCCCCCCCCCCCCACCCCCCCCCCCCCCCCCCCCCCCCCCCCCCCCCCCCCCCCCCCCCCCCCCCCCCCCCCCCCCCCCCCCCCCCCCCCCCCCCCCCCCCCCCCCCCCCCCCCACCCCCCCCCCCCCCCCCCCCCCCCCCCCCCCCCCCCCACCCCCCCCCCCCCCCCCCCCCCCCCCCCCCCCCCCCCCCCCCCCCCCCCCCCCCCCCCCCCCCCCCCCCCCCCCCCCCACCCCCCCCCCCCCCCCCCCCCCCCCCCCCCCCCCCCCCTCCCCCCCCCCCCCCCCCCCCCCCCCCCCCCCCCCCCCCCCCCCCCCCCCCCCCCCCCCCCCCACCCCCCCCCCCCCCCCCCCCCCCCCCCACCCCCCCCCCCCCCCCCCCCCCCCCCCCCCCCCCCCCCCACCCCCCCCCCCCCCCCCCCCCCCCCCCCCCCCCCCCCCCCCCCCCCCCCCCCCCCCCCCCCCCCCCCCCCCCCCCCCCCCCCCCCCCCCCCCCCCCCCCCCCCCCCCCCCCCCCCCCCCCCCCCCCCCCCCCCCCCCCCCCCCCCCCCCCCCCCCCCCCCCCCCCCCCCCCCCCCCCCCCCCCCCCCCCCCCCCCCCCCCCCCCCCCCCCCCCCCCCCCCCCCCCCCCCCCCCCCCCCCCCCCCCCCCCCCCCCCCCCCCCCCCCCCCCCCCCCCCCCCCCCCCCCCCCCCCCCCCCCCCCCCCCCCCCCCCCCCCCCCCCCCCCCCCCCCCCCCCCCCCCCCCCCCCCCCCCCCCCCCCCCCCCCCCCCCCACCCCCCCCCCCCCCCACCCCCCCCCCCCCCCCCCCCCCCCCCCCCCCCCCCCCCCCCCCCCCCCCCCCCCCCCCCCCCCCCCCACCCCCCCCCCCCCCCCCCCCCCCCCCCCCCCCCCCCCCCCCCCCCCCCCCCCCCCCCCCCCCCCCCCCCCCCCCCCCCCCCCCCCCCCCCCCCCCCCCCCCCCCCCCACCCCCACCCCCCCCCCCCCCCCCCACCCCCCCCCCCCCCCCCCCCCCCCCCCCCCCCCCCCCCCCCCCCCCCCACCCCCCCCCCCCCCCCCCCCCCCCCCCCCCCCCCCCCCCCCCCCCCCCCCCCCCCCCCCCCCCCCCCCCCCCCCCCCCCCCCCCCCCCCCCCCCCCCCCCCCCCCCCCCCCCCCCCCCCCCCCCCCCCCCCCCCCCCCCCCCCCCCCCCCCCCCCCCCCCCCCCCCCCCCCCCCCCCCTCCCCCCCCCCCCCCCCCCCCCCCCCCCCCCCCCCCCCCCCCCCCCCCCCCCCCCCCCCCCCCCCCCCCCCCCCCCCCCCCCCCCCCCCCCCCCCCCCCCCCCCCCCCCCCCCCCCCCCCCCCCCACCCCCCCCCCCCCCCCCCCCCCCCCCCCCCCCCCCCCCCCCCCCCCCCCCCCCCCCCCCCCCCCCCCCCCCCCCCCCCCCCCCCCCCCCCACCCCCCCCCCCCCCCCCCCCCCCCCCCCCCCCCCCCCCCCACCCCCCCCCCCCCCCCCCCCCCCCCCCCCCCCCCCCCCCCCCCCCCCCACCCCCCCCCCCCCCCCCCCCCCCCCCCCCCCCCCCCCCCCCCCCCCCCCCCCCCCCCCCCCCCCCCCCCCCCCCCCCCCCCCCCCCCCCCCCCACCCCCCCCCCCCCCCCCCCCCCCCCCCCCCCCCCCCCCCCCCCCCCCCCCACCCCCCCCCCCCCCCCCCCCCCCCCCCCCCCCCCCCCCCCCCCCCCCCCCCCCCCCCCCCCCCCCCCCCCCCCCCCCCCCCCCCCCCCCCCCCCCCCCCCCCCCCCCCCCCCACCCCCCCCCCCCCCCCCCCCCCCCCCCCCCCCCCCCCCCCCCCCCCCCCCCCCCCCCCCCACCCCCCCCCCCCCCCCCCCCCCCCCCCCCCCCCCCCCCCCCCCCCCCCCCCCCCCCCCCCCCCCCTCCCCCCCCCCCCCCCCCCCCCCCCCCCCCCCCCCCCCCCCCCCCCCCCCCCCCCCCCCCCCCCCCCCCCCCCCCCCCCCCCCCCCCCCCCCCCCCCCCCCCCCCCCCCCCCCCCCCCCCCCCCCCCCCCCCCCCCCCCCCCCCCCCCCCCCCCCCCCCCCCCCCACCCCCCCCCCCCCCCCCCCCCCCCCCCCCCCCACCCCCCCCCCCCCCCCCCCCCCCCCCCCCCCCCCACCCCCCCCCCCCCCCCCCCCCCCCCCCCCCCCCCCCCCCCCCCCCCCCCCCCCCCCCCCCCCCCCCCCCCCCCCCCCCCCCCCCCCCCCCCCCCCCCCCCCCCCCCCCCCCCCCCCCCCCCCCCCCCCCCCCCCCCCCCCCCCCCCCCCCCCCCCCCCCACCCCCCCCCCCCCCCCCCCCCCCCCCCCCCCCCCCCCCCCCCCCCCCCCCCCCCCCCCCCCCCCCCCCCCCCCCCCCCCCCCCCCCCCCCCCCCCCCCCCCCCCCCCCCCCCCCCCCCCCCCCCCCCCCCCCCCCCCCCCCCCCCCCCCCCCCCCCCCCCCCCCCCCCCCCCCCCCCCCCCCCCCCCCCCCCCCCCCACCCCCCCCCCCCCCCCCCCCCCCCCCCCCCCCCCCACCCCCCCCCCCCCCCCCCCCCCCCCCCCCCCCCCCCCCCCCCCACCCCCCCCCCCCCCCCCCCCCCCCCCCCCCCCCCCCCCCACCCCCCCCCCCCCCCCCCCCCCCCCCCCCCCCCCCCCCCCCCCCCCCCCCCCCCCCCCCCCCCCCCCCCCCCCCCCCCCCCCCCCCCCCCCCCCCCCCCCCCCCCCCCCCCCCCCCCCCCCCCCCCCCCCCCCCCCCCCCCCCCCCCCCCCCCCCACACCCCCCCCCCCCCCCCCCCCCCCCCCCCCCCCCCCCCCCCCCCCCCCCCCCCCCCCCCCCCCCCCCCCCCCCCCCCCCCCCCCCCCCCCCCCCCCCCCCCCCCCCCCCCCCCCCCCCCCCCCCCCCCCCCCCCCCCCCCCCCCCCCCCCCCCCCCCCCCCCCCCCCCCCCCCCCCCCCCCCCCCCCCCCCCCCCCCCCCCCCCCCCCCCCCCCCCCCCCACCCCCCCCCCCCCCCCCCCCCCCCCCCCCCCCCCCCCCCCCCCCCCCCCCCCCCCCCCCCCCCCCCCCCCCCCCCCCCCCCCCCCCCCCCCCCCCCCCCCCCCCCCCCCCCCCCCCCCCCACCCCCCCCCCCCCCCCCCCCCCCCCCCCACCCCCCCCCCCCCCCCCCCCCCCCCCCCCCCCCCCCCCACCCCCCCCCCCCCCCCCCCCCCCCCCCCCCCCCCCCCCCCCCCCCCCCCCCCCCCCCCCCCCCCCCCCCCCCCCCCCCCCCCCCCCCCCCCCCCCCCCCCCCCCCCCCCCCCCCCCCCCCCCCCCCCCCCCCCCCCCCCCCCCCCCCACCCCCCCCCCCCCCCCCCCCCCCCCCCCCCCCCCCCCCCCCCCCCCCCCCCCCCCCCCCCCCCCCCCCCCCCCCCCCCCCCCCACCCCCCCCCCCCCCCCCCCCCCCCCCCCCCCCCCCCCCCCCCCCCCCCCCCCCCCCCCCCCCCCCCCCCCCCCCCCCCCCCCCCCCCCCCCCCCCCCCCCCCCCCCCCCCCCCCCCACCCCCCCCCCCCCCCCCCCCCCCCCCCCCCCCCCCCCCCCCCCCCCCCCCCCCCCCCCCCCCCCCCCCCCCCCCCCCCCCCCCCCCCCCCCCCCCCCCCCCCCCCCCCCCCCCCCCCCCCCCCCCCCCCCCCCCCCCCCCCCCCCCCCCCCCCCCCCCCCCCCCCCCCCCCCCCCCCCCCCCCCCCCCCCCCCCCCCCCCCCCCCCCCCCCCCCCCCCCCCCCCCCCCCCCCCCCCCCCCCCCCCCCCCCCCCCCCCCCCCCCCCCCCCCCCCCCCCCCCCCACCCCCCCCCCCCCCCCCCCCCCCCCCCCCCCCCCCCCCCCCCCCCCCCCCCCCCCCCCCCCCCCCCCCCCCCCCCCCCCCCCCCCCCCCCCACCCCCCCCCCCCCCCCCCCCCCCCCCCCCCCCCCCCCCCCCCCCCCCCCCCCCCCCCACCCCCCCCCCCCCCCCCCCCCCCCCCCCCCCCCCCCCCCCCCCCCCCCCCCCCCCCCCCCCCCCCCCCCCCCCCCCCCCCCCCCCCCCCCCCCCCCCCCCCCCCCCACCCCCCCCCCCCCCCCCCCCCCCCCCCCCCCCCCCCCCCCCCCCCCCCCCCCCCCCCCCCCCCCCCCCCCCCCCCCCCCCCCCCCCCCCCCCCCCCCCCCCCCCCCCCCCCCCCCCCCCCCCCCCCCCCCCCCCCCCCCCCCCCCCCCCCCCCCCCCCCCCCCCCCCCCCCCCCCCCCCCCCCCCCCCCCCCCCCCCCCCCCCCCCCCCCCCCCCCCCCCCCCCCCCCCCCCCCCCCCCCCCCCCCCCCCCCACCCCCCCCCCCCCCCCCCCCCCCCCCCCCCCCCCCCCCCCCCCCCCCCCCCCCCCCCCCCCCCCCCCCCCCCCCCCCCCCCCCCCCCCCCCCCCCCCCCCCCCCCCCCCCCCCCCCCCCCCCCCCCCCCCCCCCCCCCCCCCCCCCCCCCCCCCCCCCCCCCCCCCCCCCCCCCCCCCCCCCCCCCCCCCCCCCCCCCCCCACCCCCCCCCCCCCCCCCCCCCCCCCCCCCCCCCCCCCCCCCCCCCCCCCCCCCCCCCCCCCCCCCCCCCCCCCCCCCCCCCCCCCCCCCCCCCCCCCCCCCCCCCCCCCCCCCCCCCCCCCCCCCCCACCCCC